>OVAP01000264.1:0-42379 GCA_900406295.1 Aurinia saxatilis | reverse complement strand
TTTTTTTTTTTTTTTTTTTTTGTGTAATGTAAGATTTTTGTTGCAAGAATTCTCGTTTTTAACTCATCTCATTCATGTGTCCTAAACTCGAAACTAGACAAAAGTGAGAGAGAGTGTGAGAGCGAGTTTCATCTTCAGAATCCCTTTTCTGACTATTTAAAAATGAGAGATAGTTTCATCTTCAAATTCTCTTTTCTGACCCTTCCCGCAAACTCTCATATGGCCATATGGGCGTTTGCCTACCCACTTTTCCAATATATACTAGCTTCCAAAAAGATAATGTCTACTTTTCTCTTGTGAGACATGAATAAAGCATGAGCTACATGGAAACTGAGCTGTGAAAGCTATTGAGGTCTCAGCAAAATAACAACTCCAAGAACAAAAATCTCTCTTTCACTCTCTATGTCACATGAAGATTGATGCATTTTCTTTGTGTGTGTTCTCTCATATATCTGAGAATGTACCACCCAAGAAGGGAAAAGAAATAGCTAGAAAGCTACCGAAGGTAGCTCGAAGCCACCCAAAGTAAAACATAGCTCAAGAGCGAAGACATTACTTCAAATCCTCTTGGTCCTTTGATGAACGGCGGGACCACAGATACCATCAAGAAGGTCCCAACCAGCCACGAGAAGATGAAAGCTCCAGTCCTGTTTCACAATATCAACCTGATCAGGTTCAAACTTAAAAGGTAGCAACTTTGATGATTATGATCAGCTTTCTTATTACCCGTAAAGGAAAGACCAGAGCTTTGTTTTCAGCCTTTGGTGGATGAAGTAAAACGTGGCTATTGCTGATATCAGAACCTGAAGAGTCGGTCCTTCTTCTGTCGGGAATAGAGCTGTAAGAATGCCGAGAACTGCAAAGGTGACTGCCGTTTTGATAAGGAATGCAGTGGGAGGAGTTTGGAATCTCTCGAAGACAAAGTTGACAACTTTTGACTGCCTCACTTGACGGACCTTTTTCTTTATGTCAATCTTTGGGTTTTTCCTCTCATGGAACTTCTGCATGATAATCTTGTCATGAGCTGATTCGATTGCGTCAACACTAGGTTTATGACCTCCGTACTGCTGAATAAGAAAGTTCCTCGCACCCTGAATCTCATCCTCTGAGGCCATCCGGCTTATCCCAAGCCGTTTGTATGGGTCTTTGACATTGATCCGAGGGAAAACAGCTGAGCCTGAAGAGGTATAGCAGGGAACATTAGTCATTTTGGCTCTAAGTCATCGTTGAGAAGTTTATTAGACTAAAGATTATGTATTTATTGCATTGCTTGCACCAACTAGTGAACTCAAAGCAGCTTAACTATTATCACCACCGAGGAACACAAAAAAAGCACCACTTACAAGTATAGCTCAGAGATAATGCATAATCAGTCTGTGCCCATTAATTAAAAGTTTAACATAGACTTATGCATAGCTAAGAAATATGTATTTACCAGTTGCGTCATCTGCCATATCACCAAAGGAAGCACTCATGGCACGGACGATCATAGCATTGGTTCTTTGCGTTGCCAGGCAAGACCTACACAACACCGCAGAGGGGAGAAGACCATCATTACAGATAACCATGAGGATATCACTAGCATATGCTTAATAAAAAAATACCTTTGAACAACAGGCCAAGCAGCATTTGGACGGTTCAATCTGCTAAGAACAGTAAAAGCTTGAGATCTTTTCTGAGATGTACCGAAACGATCCGAACGCCATTGAAAAAGGAATTTGGGCGGAGTAAGAGTTAACCCGGAAGCACTCATCTCTGACAAAACACGACCAACCACAGCTTTTCCTCACACCAATTTGCTCAAATCCCTATGTAGAAAAAATCATGAAACCACTAAAGCAAAATCAAAAACCCTAAACAGCTACTATGCACTCTAGAGTCTAAACCAAACTAGCGTAGCTAACATAAGAAGAATTAAAGAATCGGAACTGTCGCATCCCCATGGATTGGACCGAAAGCCAATTCTGAATACAATAAACTGGAAGCAGCTTCCAGTATAAAAATCGAACAGAGTCAAAGGAAGAAAGAGTACCAGAGGAGTAGAAGAAGATGTATCGGCGACGAAAACAATCCACTTTTCTCTTTTCCTACCGGAACCTTCCACAAACCGCTGCTCGCAACGGATAGAAGGAAGTGTTGCCCCGAGCTCTTCCACTACATTGAGTTTACAAAACACACTTGAGCAGACTCAGGTCAACAAATCCGTCGTAGTCTAGCTGGTTAGGATACTCGGCTCTCACCCGAGAGACCCGGGTTCGAGTCCCGGCGACGGAGCTTTTTTATTTTTCTACTGATCATCTTTTAATCGTCTGCCTTTTTTATTCATCAAGTAAATAACACAGTATATAGCCCTATAGTCTGAATTCTGAAAGAATGGATATGATAAACTGTAGAGTAACTGTTCTTAAAAACATAACATTTGAGAAACTAAACAAATGTACAAAGTACAAACTGTACAGCATTTTGTTTCAGACATTTGTAGTTTTTGGTAATATTAATAGCTTTGCAGCTTAGCTTCTTCACGTTAGATTTACAGAGTCTGCTAGAAGGTAGACTCTCTCGAGCCCAAGTAGTAAAGTCCCTGCACAATATACAAAAGAAGACTCATGCATTGCAATACACATGTCTACTGGAGACTTGAAGATTAACAAATAACTAGTTAAAGGCATACCTCGACGGTATATACACATCATGACTGGAACAAAGTTATAGTGGCTATATGACCGTTCTTCATCACCTGCAAAATAGTTTACCCAATCATAAAGTTTCGTTCAACAATCTGCAAATTTATAACAATGATCACAGTTACTAGAAAAATGCATTCACCTCAAAAGCCACATTCTGATAGCCATATACATATGTCGATCCAAAAGGGTTGCTAGTTGAGCCCTGCGTCTGAATAGCTGCTGGGCCACAGTCTCCGAGTATTTCCTACAGTGAAAGCAAGGTTTTATGAGAAATGTATTACGTATATTTTAACAATTTCATTGTGATTTACTGAATCAATCAGTCCTCTGAAATTTCTACATCATCATTTCCTTACTGCTTCCTCACAAATTTCTTTCCATTATTCAATCGGATCCGACAGCCACTAGGTTGGTGAGATTTTACATTGCTAAAAACTTTCAGGAGAAATTGCTCAATGCCCTAACATTGACTAGCTTCATATTATTTTCTTGTTATGCTTATATCAAGGTAATGAGTAATCAATTTACCTTAACCTGCTCCCAGTTTGTGCTTGGAGTGATCTTGTTTCCACCTTTATTTCTTTCTGCCGCATCTTCTCCAACTAAAAAGCAGCCAGAGAGCGTAGTTTTGTTGAAAATAAGACTCAACATACCTTTGAATATAGGATAGTTAACTGAAATGAAGCTGCTATGATTTGTATCGCTTACCCGAGATCACAAAGTTGCATTTTATGTATGAGTTGAAATCAGCATGCCCAGGATAGTTGGTATGAAGAACAAACTTCTTAGCTTTGTGAGTCTGTAGAAAGGGTAGAGTCATGGATGTATTAAGCATATAAAGGGAGCATATAACTCTATTTGACGAGTTGCCTACCTCGCCGTCAAACAGGATGTCCAAACCACGAGTAAAATAGTTGTAAAAGTAATCACCACAGAGGGTTGTTTTTGGTCGTGGATCTGATGCGGAATGAATAACCATTTGATCTACCTGGAAAACAAGGACAATTTCAGTAACAGAAATCCAAATAGGCGTCGAACTGTGACAGATAATGCAGGCTAGATAGTAAGAGAAGCTAATGTAGACATCCGTTTGCGATATACACAAGCAAGTTTAAAGAGACGGGTATAGATCACCTGCTTTGGGTGGATCCCACATGGTCGTCCTAATTCTGTCCAAACATCCTGCATAGAGCACAAAATGATGAGTTCCAAAGAAGAAGCACGATAAGAGAAGGTACAACTTTACCTGTGGTGATGCACCAAAAAGCATATGCTGGCCTCCTACAGTAAAGTGCAGTTCCTTGCCAAGCTGCATAAATATTTAACGAGTCATGGAAAGAGTTAGGACGTGTCTAACTGCTAATTATGTTAGACTAAGCGATGTTAACACACAAAGGAGAACAGGAGTAAGAGATAATAAGCCAAACCTGAACATGAACCTCTTCCATATACAGGCTGCCAGGGGTCAAAGGAGGGACAGAAGCTTTATCCATCAATTTTCCGACACCAACTTTTTTGTCGCTTGAATTGTCATATATAGAGACCCGGCATGTTACTGGTGTGGTGCCATCTGGAAACTCTAGTGGTAATGCCGCTTTGTAGAGGATGAAATCAAATGTGAGAAGTTAGATATTGGACAAGACCAAAATATATCAACAAAATTTCTCTGGAGTTTGGGGGAACAATATACTTTGTCCATCATGGCAGCAGTCTGTGTACTGGTTAGGAATAGGAAACTCAAAGGATAGGCCCTGACATAGTTTAAAAATGTTAACCACTGATATAAGAAATTCAAACATCTGTGGAAAAATAATGTGAACATGTTTTAGTGTCTTGCTCACCGGGTAGAACAGAGAATAAATCCCTCTTTCTTTATCATAAATCCCAGGAAAGGTCGGTCCAAAAAGGGCATAGACGGCTACAAACGTGGCCAGATTAGAAGGACCCCTGAAGTACAAGCAATATACAGTCTGTTACAACAGGAAAACTACACAACACCCAGAAATCTTAACTGCTTGACTCACCCAATCATAGAGGTGGCATAGCGCATTTGAAGCCGCTTGACATCAAATATCTCAACAAGGCGTAACCTCTGCAAACAAAATCGAAAGAATGAGAAGTAAACTAGTGTATCTTTAATAAGCAAAAGAAGACTAAACTGAATTGCAGAAAACTAAGCTTAGTCCAGTTAAAACAAGTCACGTAACAATATTCTTAATTGCAGGTACATGAGGATGTTTGTTTTCCGCTGTTGAATAGTTAAAAACAAAAGTTTGTGAAGTAGTGAAGTTGGTTCATCGTAAACATGCTAGCACCGCATCATCATCTAGTAAAGAGTAATACCTGAGACCAGGGATCAAATCGAAGATGAAAACCATGATCTGGAAAGCTAATAACGACATCCAATTTTAGAGGATCCTGCATGAGAGAACATAATCATACCAAATCGAGCACAAAAATGAGATAGATACGATGCAAGAAATGGCTAACATAAGCACTAAATTAGTAGTATTAGTCCAAACCTCGTCGTAGTATTTAACATGGACAACATCAAATATGTTAGGCTGCTGCTCTATTTGAGAAAACGCTTCACAAATCGGCATTCCTGAAACAACAACCAAGATTCATCGGAAACTGGACTATAACAACTGACACAACACTTGCTAATACTAAAGATGATCCATCAGTTCTCTACTACTACGCAGCTAATTATCGTACTTGCTAATACTAAAGAATCTTGGTCGCGAGATGTCAAATGTTTCCGAAACCAACACGCAATCGCCGATCGCAAATCAATTGCGATCTTCCGAGTTCAATCAACGCCGCGTAGATGATAGATTGCTTAGACTACTAAATTCACAGAAAATCAGCAGAAATTTCGAGAGAATCGCATATTACCGATCGAGAAAGGTCCGATGCCGACTCCGGGTCGGAGATCGAAGACGGTGGCTCCCATGGCGGTGCCTTCTAATCGTCGTCTTGGTCTCTGAATCACTGCTTTATCGCCGCCGATCTTTGAGTAATCCATCATTATTTGATCGGTTTCTTGAACGGAGGAGAATCTTCTTTTTTTTTGTGCTTCGATGAACAAACAAAAAAAGAATGTCTTTCTGATTCCTCAAGTTAGTTCGTATTGTGCATAGCGTTTTGAAAACTTTGTTACATGGGTCCGGGTTGGGCTGTTGACCCGCCCGAGGAGCAACAATATCTACGCATTGTTTTCTTTTTATTTTTCTTTTTTCCTCTGAACTATTTTCATTAATGGAACTTCAGCAATCTATTGAAACATTCCCCTGATTATCTGAAAAAATCCAAATAAACTTGCAACTGAGGACCATAGATTCTCAGGTTTTAATACTATGAAAACGAAATAGGTTTATGGTTTAAAAGAAAGAAGTTGGTTGGCAACAAACTATCCGTCTAAATTATATAAAAGGTAAAAATATATGGAAACCGCCAGCACCTACCTGGGTGAAATGCAATGTTGGAGTTTCACGGAATTGTAAGCGTGCGGATTAAATCCTAATACGACTCTTGAATTCTTCGTTAATTTGGATCTTCGTCTTAACTATGATTAGAAATAAAATAACACGACAAAATAACGAGTTCAGCTAAAACCTAATCTCAACGGAGTCTTCACCTCTGCAATCCATTAAAGAGAGAAGCTTGTAAACTTGAGCTCCCTTTCTCCTCTCTCTTCTCTAGAGAGTCTCAACTTATCCTAGTCTCTTCTCTCTCCTCTCGTTTGGTTACAACAAGAATCACCACAACGAGAGTTGGAAAAAAATTACAACAACCTTAACTCAAACCACACTTACTTAGCAATTTTCTACCCAGTTGAACAAACCTCAGCCGAGAGACTTCAAAATAGGCTTTGGTCTACTTCTTCATCCTTTACAGATTAAGGTTGTGTGTTTAGTTACACATGTACCAAACTTAAACTGGAATCCTATAAACTTGATTCCTAAACCGAGCTTAACCAGATCATGACTATAATCTTCAGTACAAAAATATTATAGTCGGAGATGCATGGATCATCATAGATGCGACAAAAATGTTTTACTTCATAGTAAAAGAGCCTTTGGAGGTGTGTCTTCTCTCTCGGATGCCGAATTGTTGTGTATTCAGTGGGCAATAAGAAGCTTGCATGCTTCAGAGTCACGAAGGTGATTGTTGTTGCACAATCTACAAAATTTGTTTGGTGCAACCCTAAGACCTATAGCTTCGCCACATTTTATTTTATTATGGCACTGAAATGTCCATTTTATTTTTTTTTGTCGCTAATGTAATTTTATGTGTAGAGTTTCAGGAAGCAAACAAATGAGCAGTTTTATTGTTGAACTTTCGGTTTTATAATAGTCTTTATAAAAATTTAATTACAATCTGCTTTATAAATTTAAGGAACTTTATAAATGTGATAGTTTTGAAAATGATAATACTTAGTAGTTTTTCAGTTTTTTTGTTTTTTTTTTTTTGAAAGATGGTACCACGAGAGTGGATTTCTTCAAATTTATAAAAAAAAGTAAAAAAAATGGAATGTAAATTTGCAAAGTTGCAAGTGAAAAATAATTAGCAAAATCCAGAGTAATTTGCTCTCATATAGATTACTTTTATATTTATTTTTTTTAGAGGAGCAGCCAGTTGCAGCATGTGTAATTCTCTTGTGTTAAAAGAAATAATGTTGAATCAGACCAAAAAAGTAATGCTGAGAAAAAGAAGGAAACATTTTGTGATTTTTATGAAAGGCAAGTTTAACGTACACGTGAACAATGCCCAATAAAACTACAAAACCTACCTACAAAACCATGTGAATGTGGCGGATGAAGTTTTTTTTTTTTTTTTTCCACTAAAACATACATTTCTTATTAATTTAGCCCAAAAGTACAAAAAACGGTAACAAAGAAAAGTCCCGTAGTTAAGGCTGTGCCGCAGACTATATCTGATCCCGGAGTCTAAAAACTAAAAAAGTCCCAAATTGTACACATATACACAAACACCCTAAGTTATAGATTGAACCCGTCCAAGTACAGAAATATGAACAAAAGATCTAAAAGGGAAACAAGAATGGAAGGACCATCCTCCGTCCATCACACATACCGGCCATGGATAAATAAGCGTCAATCGTCAAGAGCAAGGGAGATCCGGGAGAGGAAAGCTTCTCGGAAACATGCAAGTCTTAAGCCGCCGACAGCTACCAAACCTCTTTTTATTGCTTCGCCAAAACAGGGGAAGCCACTGAGGCGCAACCATTAGCTAGACTTTATTGGAAATAAGAACCTGCAAACCAGAGATAAAAACGCCCACAACTACTCCAAAGGAATTTCTTGATCGAAACCCTAGATCAATTGAACAACAAACCAAAATTGAGCAAATTCAAATCCAAAACAGAGAAGTTTGTGCATGATAACAAAAGGAACCAAGCCGAAGAGGCAAAACAAATCGGAATAGGGAATCAAAATCTTGAGAATTCCGGACCACATGGCTCGTAGTTTTCTCTTAAAAACGGAACCATCCATAGAAGAAAAAATCGGGAACAGTGTGGCGGATGAAGTTATTTCGAATATGACCTAAAATTTTATACAAATAAAAAGAAAATCTATAAATTGTGCTCCTTGATTTACTTTCTAGGCTATGAATAGGAGAGGGATAAAATGACTGGATTATGTGGGACAAACATATCAAATGCGAATCAAACGTATCAAATAGATAAAATATATCCAAATTTATTTGAGTGAAATTACTCTTTAACCCACTTTTGACATGTTTTTTAAACTTCAAAATTTGAATAAAATGTGAAAAATGAAAGCGGAAATATCAGTTTTGTACACACTTATCATGCTACAAAATACACCATCCCATTCACAGTCTTAATGTATTTTACAAATATTTTATGTAATGCTTTCTTGGTCAACCTTTGAATGCTATTTGTATGAGATATAAAAGATAGGTTTGAAAACTAATTAGGAATTACTGTAAATATTTTGACACACAACCTTTTGGTTGGTGTGTAAACCAAATAATTAAATCTACTAGATATTCAAAAACTTAGAAGAGATTTATTTGCAAAAATAGATGTTAACAAAATAAGAAATAAAATATACGGATGTTAGCAGTGTGTTAAGTAATAAATGGTATATTATTTTATCCAATAATACATAGTATAAACAAACAAAAAAAAGGCACAGACTAGAGTGATATCACAATTTCTTAGAAAATACACACAAAATTACCAAGGTAATATAATATATATTTTTAAAAAAAATCTAAATACATATTTTCAGGTAATCGAAGTTTTTTAAATTACAAACCTATCAATGGATTTTTTTTTTTTTTTTTGAAACCAAAGTTTGTGTTATATTGAAAAAATAATTTAACATTATGATATTATTTTTAATTCATGTAATAACTCACATGCAAATTTAACGAATCATTTTTGTCGTTAAACAAGACGTCAGTGATCTGGAAAAATCGTAACAAAACAAATTTACTCCGCGATTTTTCAGAAGATAGTTACAACTTCCGGCGTAAACGTGATTTTCCGACCTGACTCGGCTGTATTCTTCTATTTATTTGTTTACTTTCTTACATAACAATCACTTTTGAGGCCAATACCCACAGATTTAGGCGATGTACAATAAGGCCAAGACATCTTTCTGAACAGCCACATAAGTCTATCACAAGACGGCCGCGACTGAAAGAATCTCAACAACGAGAGCGTCACTTTATCAAGCATGTCCTCACCTCCTTCGCCACTTCTGCAGGTATAATTTTGGAGAAACTCGCCTTTCGATTCATTTCCGATTTTCAAGTCTGGGAGGCATGTGCTCTCTACGGTTTCCGGATCGTGAGAATATCCACTCGGAGATGTATAGTCTCCTTCTCGACACTTACATAAAGGACAACAACGAGAGATACCATCTCTTCCGGGCCATCGAAACCATCCCATTCGTCGCTCAAAAAGCCCAATGGGTCATGAAGTGGTTTGACGGTTATCAGACCTTCGCTGAACAAATCATCGCCTTCGATTGCGTTCAAGAAGGAGATGATAACTTTTCGAGTTTTGACAATTTGGTTATTGTTCTTCTTTTTTTTTGGTTTTTTTTTTCTTGTTATTTCTGTGTACTTTTAGTTAATATCTCTCCTAGTAGAGTTTACTCCCCTGGTAATGGTTATGTTACCATGTTTGGTCGGTTTTTGCAAACTCCAAATATTGTGTTAGGAGTTTGTTGTAATTAGGGTATTCGTTTGATGAAAAATCTATTACCAGAGTTTGAGAGAGAATCTGCTTATAATATGTGAAGCAGTTAATATACATTTCGAAGCAATAGATAATTTGGTTTCCGATCAAGTTAGTGCATGTGTTCGGGTGATAAAAAGGAGCTTTTGTAATCACGTGTTGTATTCACATTTTTCCAGTGTATTATGTACTTTGTACAAAACCTCTTCAGATATAATAATAATCCAGATGTTAAAAAAAAATTAACGAATTATTTTTCGAATTCTAAATCCTTTTTGAATGGAATATCGAACAGTCTTCTCCTAGAAAACCTAATACTCCATCAGTTTTGAAAAGATGAATGTTTTAGAATTTTTTTTTGTTTCAAGATGGATTTTTAAAAGTTTCTATCCACTGGTTATTGTAGATTATAAATTCGAAAACATATTAATTGAACTTTATTTAAAATAATCAAATTATTATTGGTGTAGATTTATTGGAACTTGTTTGTTGTTGAATGAAAGAATATTTATTGTAAAATATTAAATTTTTCTTAATATGTGTGAAAGCACAAAAAAACTTCTTTTTTTGAAACGGAGGGAATATTAGATGTTTAAAATTAATTTAAAATCTATAAAGTATCAATAGCATTAATTTGCCATCACAATATTTGTTTGATATACGCTTAAACAGTATATTATTATTTACAAATTACCGTTGAATCACACTTAAAATTAACGAATAAAAATATGTTTTCTTTACTCCGAGATACTTTTAGTTAAAAATTAAAAGTTTTAACTTTTAGAAATATAACATTTTTATTAGTTTAAAATCTAAATAGTGTAGTGCTTTACAATTAATTTGATATAATTAAAGTTTTTCACTTGAAAATCTAACATTAAATTTTGTTAAATTAATCTGAAACCCAAAATTTAATAGTATTTCTTAAATTAACTTGCTATCATAATTTTTTAAATTTATGCATGAATAACATATTATTATTTATGATGTTGCCACCAAAATTACGCGCTTAATAGACAATAAATAATTTACATCCAATATATTTGGATAAGTATTAAGGGGGGTGTATTGGATCATGAGTTTGAAATGGTTTGATGTTTAATGAGGTTTTGGAGAGTTTTGATGATTTGGAAGAGTTTTAATGAAATCACATCAAATTCCAGCTAAAACCATGTGATTTGAATATTTCCATTTTTAACTAAAAAACTCATCCAAAACACTCTAAAATCACTTAAAACCAAATTATTAAAATATTTCCAATAACACCGAATTTGATGGTGTTTGTTAAAATCACTAGTCCAATAACACTGATTTTTAAAATACATGTTCCAATAACACTGAGTTTGTCAAATCACACAAAACCACTCCAAATACATGATCCAATACACCCCCTAAAGGTCTTTCATCTATGAAAATCTATTACCAGATTTTAAAATTCATAAGTAATTAAAATTTTAAAAGACGGTAGCACTTTAACAATTACTTTGTTTTTTGTTTTTTCTGTTAACAAACATTTAATACATTATAAACATTCGAAGAATCAAACCGGAGGTACATCATTTATGTAACTAACTTTTTGCAAAAAACCTAGTATTACGAACAAGAGCATCCATTTTAGAGTTAGAATCTCGCAGGACATGGAAAGAGAGAAAAAAGGAGAATGAACTCTATATCTTCATAACATCATCTATATAGGTGGAGAAAGTTGGTCAGTCTTGTGGAGAGGATACCATTGTCACCAACTTAAGCATGCATAACATCGCGCAAACTAAAGCTTCAATTTCTGCATGGAGAAGGGAGGGACTTTTGCGAACATTACAAGCAGATTTTTAACAATTATTTTGATGTAATATTTTTTAAAGTTACACATAAAATCAGCATGTCATAATTTTAAACAATTGCCGATATGAATAAAAGTGAATGTTGATATAAAAAAAAAGAAAAAAAAGACAGTTGCCAATAGACTATACATTAAACGAACAAGACATATGATCTAATATTTTCTTACATCTAAATATTTTGGATTAAGTATTAAAGGTATACAAATAAAAAATCTAACATTACATTTTTAAGAATCTGAAATCCAAAATGATATTATTTTGAAAATTATTCTGATATCATGATTTTATTTTGTCATTGTTTTCCTTTCCTTGTTTCTTAATTTTCTCTTTGCTCGATCCTTTGGATCATTACACTACCATGATTTTATTTAAAACAAGTTTTAAAACAATATATTATGGGAAATGAGCAAAAAAGAGTATAAACTATCAGTATATCACTATTTTTAAAAATTTAATACTCTTGGATAAGCAATTAAAATTTTGTTACCTATGAAAATCTACCCTAAGATTTTAGCAAATCCAAAACAATCATGATAATAAATACATAATTAGAAACAAGTCTTACCCATTTTAATTTAAACGAAGTCATAACAGTATAAGTAGTGGGAAAAAAAGGCGAAAAACAAAAGAAAATCCATTTTCATTTTTTCCCCCACTAGTCTTCGTTCTAAACACATCACCCCATAGTCATCTCCATCATCATCATCCCCCAAAAAAATCCCCAAAGAACCTCAGATTAGGGTTTCTCTTTCACTGATTGATCTACACGAACTTCTCCTCTAATCTCTCAATTCTTCACTAATCATGAAGAATAAGCAGAAGCAGCCTCAACAGGGTGACCCGGAGTTAACCGCTTTGGCTCGTCGCGAAGAGAGTTCGGTGAAAGGGATCGATCTTACGAGAGTTGATCAATGTGAGGAGATCGGTGCAACCCAAGTTCCTGCGTCCCCGACGGTTGTTGGTGAAGCTGCCCCTGTGAAACGAAAACGAGGTCGGCCTCCCAGGGCACAAGCGCTGCAGCCGCCGCCGCAAACTCGTCCAGTGCCTCCGCCGCCGGCAAAGAAGGAAGACAACGAGGAGGATGTTTGCTTTATTTGCTTCGATGGCGGAGACCTTGTTCTCTGTGATCGCCGGTGAGTGATTTTTTACTATCATAATTGTCTTTGATACTTTGCCTAGAGAGTATTGATTCGAACTGATATGGAATATAAAGTTTTAAACTTCAGATAAACCAATTGGATTTGTGTATGGTATATTATTGATTATGCTCTGGTTAGTGTTACTCAAATTGCTAAAGAAACGAAGAGTAGTGTTAATGGTGAGCTAGGTTTTAGGAAAGAGATTGGTGCTATTGATAACTTTTGATGATTTTGTCTTGTTCATTCAGGAACTGCCCCAAGGCATATCATCCAGCTTGTATTAAGAGAGATGAAGCATTCTTTCGAACAACAGCTAAATGGAACTGTGGTATGTGTCTTAGGTTGTGATGTTTATATTCTGTCTTTGCTCTGTCAGTCAGTAATCTAGGGACTATTAGTTCTGACATGCATTTGTTCCAATTTGCTTAAATGATGACCTAAACCAATTTTCCAGTCTAGGGATTGATTGTTCTGACTTGCCTTCATTTCACATCTTTTATATGATGACGTAAAAATCCTTCACAAACTTATTATTCGTTCGTTCATTTCAGGTTGGCACATATGTGGTACGTGCCAGAAAGCTTCCAGTTACATGTGTTATACATGCACTTTTTCTGTTTGTAAGCGATGCATTAAAGATGCCGACTATGTGATTGTGAGAGGTAATATGGGTCTTTGTGGCACATGTATCAAGCCTATAATGTTGATTGAGAATATTGCTCAAGGAGATAACGAATCGGTAAGATGCTCCACCACGATCTATAGTTTAATACTCAATATATACAGCTAAATTTGCTCGTTCCAATTAAATTTTTACCAACCTGCCACGATTACCTAAAGAGGAATACAATCATTTATGTGAGTTGTGTTTTGGCTTTACTTCCCTTTTGATTGTCCTTTATCACGAAACAAGGGGTTTTATTTATTTTGGCATGGTTAATATTCTCTCGTAGTGTTGCCATGCGTATCACACTTTTACGTATTGACACATTAGGTAATATGTGCCGCTCATAATTGTTTTCCTTACTTTTCTGTGGCATGTATAGGTTAAGGTGGATTTTGATGACAAGCTCAGTTGGGAGTATCTATTCAAGGTATATTGGCTCTGCCTGAAGGAGAATCTTTCTCTAACTGTCGACGAGCTTACGAAAGCAAATAATCCTTGGAAGGTGGTTCCTAACACTGCTCCTAAAGTGGAGTCACGAAATGACCATATCCTGAACAAAGCTCAATCTTCAGGCAATTCAGCTTTAGATGTACCAGTGAATGGAATGAAAAGAAGAAGGACCAGTGATCCCCCCACCCCACCCAACAAGTTAGATGCCAAAAATCCAAGTAACGTAAAGAAGCTTCCGGGAGATGCAAACTGGGCAACAAAAGAACTCCTCGAGTTTTTGTCGTTCATGAGAAATGGCGATACGACTTTTCTTCCTCAGTTTGACGTGCAGGGTCTTTTGCTTGAATATATTAAGAAAAAAGATCTTAGAGATCCTCGTCAGAAGTCTCAAGTTATTTGCGACTTGATGCTTGTGAAGTTGTTTGGAAAACAGCGAGTGGGTCATTTTGAAATGCTTAAACTTCTCGAGTCTCATTTCCTTATTCAAGAAAAACCAAAGGCTGAAAAAACCATGAATGGTGGAAGTACTCATGCTGCTCCTAGCCAAATAGAGGAGGAGAGTGTTCATGATCAAATGGGAAGGGATAGAAGACGGAAGCGTAGGAAAAGTGATGTCAAAGTACAGAATGAAAATTTGGATGCATATGCAGCCATTGATGTTCACAATATCAACCTGATTTATTTGAGACTTAAATTCTTAGAGACTCTACTTGATGATATCAACAGAGTTCACGAGAAGGTGGTAGGTACAATTTTGAGAATTAAGGTATCTGGGAGCGACCAGAAACTGGATATTCACAGGCTTGTTCAAGTTGTAGGTACTTGATTGATTAATGATCATTCCATGTTTTTCAAAGGAGAGATGTGAAAATGGAAAATTACTGTCCCGAAAGTATAGTGCTGAGTTCTCAGCTGATTTTGTGGTTGTTTTACAGGTACATGCAAGGCTACAACACCCTACCAAGTTGGCGCAAAGACAACAGATGTTATGATAGAAATTTTGAATCTAGACAAGAGAGAAGTCATCTCGATTGACCAGTTGTCAGACCAGAATGTCACAGAGGTGAATACACTCCTCTCTGAAATTTCGATTATCTACCATTCTTGGGTTGTGAATAAAAAAGTTAAAAACTCATCTACTTATAAGGTAACCCTTGTCATCGTGTCTCAGTTTTATCTTTAATGTACTTAAATGTGGATTTCAGGACGAGTGCAAACGGCTGCGCCAGAGCATAAAATGTGGCCTCAATAAACGTTTGACTGTTGTAAGAATGCACAGAGGATTTTTTCTCGTCCTGAAATAGTATATGTTACGTAAGTTGGATTTAATTATTTCTTATTCTACCAGGGTGACATTTTGAAAACGGCAGCAACATTGCAAGCCATGAGAGTCAACGAGGTAGAATCATTTCTGTAATGAAAATAGCCAATATCATTTTATGAATATTGAAGATCCCCAGGACCATAGTCCTTCTATCATACTCCTCTGTGCTTCTTATTGATGTTTTGTCAATGTAGGCTTTGGAAGCTGAGATATTAAAGCTCAATCATCTCCGTGATCGGGCCAGTGAGAAGGGTCATAGGAAGGAATATCCTTTTTAAGATTGAGATACTAAATTTGCTGCACTTTGCTTACACGATATTTCTAATGCTTGCCTGTTATAGAATATTTCAATGGGTCATTGTTGGAATATTTTTTTTAAGAGATGACCATGCTACTCGGCATAAATAATAATTCAATCTGAGTAGTATACAACTTGACAAGGACTCCTGTCTTTCCATTTAAATATGTGGTTTTCTAATTTAACTTTGAAAGTAGACTTTGATTGCATGGAAATTTCAAGTCTTGTTTATTGATGATTTCTTAACTATCCCCTACTCTTAGAGAATGTGTAGAAAAGCTAGAGCTTCTAAAATCACCCGAAGAACGCCAGCGGCTTCTGCAGGCAGTCCCAGAAGTGCATACAGATCCAAGCATGGATCCGAGTCATGCATCATCGGAAGATGCGGGGTTGGGTATGAAGAAACAAGGTCTCCCATTTTAACCCATATGCGAAACAACTACTTGTTCGTTATCTTACATAAAATCGGTAGTTGGATGCTATTCACAATCTGATACATTCTTCATTCGCAGATAATCACATAAAGGCACAAAGTAGAGGTCGGCCAAAAAAAGGGGATATCCCCTACAACTTGGGAAATAATGTGCAGAAAAAATATGATGCACCAGTTTTGCGAAGTAAAAATGTTGTACATGCTGATAAAGATGATAAGTCCAAGGTTCACAACAACTCACCAGATATCCAGGTCAATAATATCCAGGTCAATGATATCCAGGTTTGACCACACCTCCTACTTTGTTTGTAATTTAACGTCTCATGATTTTATTGGCTTACATGTCATGTAAATATGGGTACTGCAGGAAACTGAGGATAGTGAAATATGGCAGTATCGAGATCCAACAGGAAAGACCCAGGGGCCGTTTTCTATGGTGCAACTCCGCAGATGGAAATCCAGTGGTCATTTCCCCCCATATCTCAGGATATGGAAAGCACATGGGATGGAAGACGAGTCGGTGCTTCTGACTGATGCTCTTGCCGGACTTTTTGATGAATTGCTTCCCCAGGAAATAAATCCGCCTCCGCACGACCCTGAACGCAATGGCGTGGATGTGAATCGTCTTCAGATGAATCCTACGCCAGTCAACACCAGTGCAACGTCCTCCACTGTCAATGCCCTTGTTAACGATGCAAAAGAGAAACAGGTTGAGGCCCTTGTATCTAGCTCTGGAAAAGTCGAAGATGGTAATTCTGTTCATATCCAGCCTCAAGCCAATTGTCCTGCGTCCACGTCTGTGGTTCCAGGATGTACCGTTGCTCCTGACGTAAGGGAAACTCAAGGAACTGATCAACCCATTGCTGTGCGAACAGATGGTAACCAAAGCACAATAAAGACTCAAGAGGAGGGAGCAAATGGTGGCTCTGTTTCCATCAGCGGTTCTGTTCATGCACCCAACCTGAATAAAAAAATTCTTGATTTCCCCAGTCCGACACCTAAATCAAGCCCTGAAGACTTGGAAGCTCAAGCGGCAGAGACTATCCAGTCTCTGTCTTCATGTGTTTTGCTCAAAGGACCATCTGGTGTCAGATGGAGTACCACCACCACCGCAACTACCGATGCTGCTACTACTACTTCAAGTGTTGTGGTCACTGGAGGACAGCTCCCTCAAGTAACTCAGCAAAATGCTGGTCTGTTAGCTGCACCGACGGTGAAGCCAATTGATTTGGCAGCTGATCATGTTACAGTTACTCAGAGTTCAGACAACACCCAAGTGGCTAACTCATCTGGGTGGCCGGCCATTGTGGCTGACCCCGACGAGTGTGATGAATCAGTTTCAGATTTATTAGCTGAAGTTGAAGCAATGGAGCAGAACGGTTTGCCCTCTTCACCAACCTCCACATTCCACTGCGATGATGATGATGACTTGACAAAAGCACCAGAGAAAGACTTCTTTCACCCTGTCGCACGCATGTCACTCACACCTGAAACGTGCAGAATGGATATCTCTCAGGCGAGTATCCTTGACAACATCTCTGCTGGGAGAAGCTCAATGGGCACAGAAGCAAAAGACATTCCCTTCAACCACTGTGGAACCGCTGGTCCAGAACTCCTGCTTTTCGCACCACCAGCTCCAATAAGTCATGACCTGACTCTAACAACAACAGCTCTCAGATTGGGATCAGAAACCACAGTTGAAGCTGCATCGGTTGAGAGGCTTCCCAAAACTTTTTCGGGAGTTGGTTCAGAACCTAGCCCTAGGTCATCATCCCATGAGTCATCCCGTAGAAATGCAGAGCGCAGTCCACGAGGAAGCCAGAGATCCGGCGGTGGTGGGCACAGTAGAGACCGGCAATGGTGGAACAACAACAATGGTCATAGCAGTAGTAGCAGCTACAACAACAACAACATTCATAATAACCGGCAATGGCCATATAGCAGCAACCATGGGTATGAGCATAGCCATAGCCATGGATCAGGTTCGTACGCAGCTCATCCGCCCAAAGGGCTGAAAATCTGTAAATTCCATGAGAGTGGGTATTGCAAAAGGGGGGCCTCTTGTAGTTTTTGGCACCACCCTTGAACTCTCATTTGTTGTGATTTTGTAATTTATTTGTTTATTTAACCCCACATGAACATCCCTTTTTGTTACACAGAAGTTGTGTACCCATAATCAGAAGTTTTTAAGTAATTGAACATTGTTCGCCTATCTATTGTTGTAGGAGATAAAATATTTTTTCCCTTCTATTCTGATTATCTCATTTGCGTATGTAGTGACTGACTAATAGGAGATGTGCGGGTTGCATTTACATTTACTGACTTGTTCTCTTTTCGGATAGTCTGGTTTTAGTTGAGATAATAAATTAAACTTTGAGAATATTGGGCCTATTAATGGGTCTAGGCCCGTGCATTTTTAATAGTTACGAATTTCAGTTCACGTATGAATATTCCCTTGGAAATGGAGGGCACCGCCGTGAACAGATCGGACGAGGAGAGCTTGAAGATGAAGAGAGTTTGAAGACGAAGAAAAAAGAAAGTGAGAAGGTTTTTGTTTTCACGATGAGTGAAGGCTCGAGCGGAGAAGTAATGGAAGAGAAATCGCAAGGGAGAGGATCTCTAGAGAAAGGAAGATCGTGTAAAGGCTATCTTTATTACTCTTCCACTCTCAAATCCAAGGATAAAAATCCTCGCTGCGTTGGAATCCCTCGTACTCTCCGTCAAGGTATTTGATTAATTGCTCTCCACTATTCTCAATTAGGTTTGATTGATCGTTGTTCCCTCCCGCTATGTTTCTTCGGCAATAGTGGCTGATTCTGTTATACTAGCTCTTTGTTTGTAATTGAATCGTCTCTTATCTCGAATTTGGCGATTAGTTATAATGGACAATCTGATTCTTAATTCTAATCCCAGAATTAGTCGTACAGGCGCCACTTTTATCTGTGCGTCTGCATTTGTATTATGCTCGGATTAGAATCTGTGCATACACAAATGACATTTTCAATAACTTTTTGTAGTTCCTGATTACGTTGTTGGACAATCAGAGTCTGAAGCTTCTAAAGAGGGACGGACCTTAACAGATTTTTACTATGGATGTTTGGGTTATTCCGTCTACATGACTGACAAAGATTCATCTGCCATTAAAAAACAAACAAAGACACAACTTCCCTTTTGCGTCGGCCTTGAGGTTTGACGCTCTTCACTTTGATTGCTCTCAAAACTACACGTTTTCCGCATATGCTCTACTTGCTGCTGTGTGCTATCTCCCGCTTACTTTCTATTCTTCATGCAGATACTAGCAGATAGAAGACCAGCTTCTGCCAACACTTCTGTTCCTGCTCGCGTTCAAAATAGAAATGGTACACCTCATTCACCAATTGATATCAAACTGAAACACGCCCTGCATCTTTTATGCTCATCATTTTTTTTTCTATACTCTAGGTTCTACGGAGTTGCCTCAGCACCAGAACCACAGACCAACCCCAGCCACTGCCCCAAACACAGAAAACGGCTTCCTAACCAGGTAAACAAAGAGCTTTTGCGTTAGCTAGTTACTCTACTTCAAAAAAATTTCTTTGTGGATTTTTGGGCAATGGAATTGGTATTTGACTTGACCTCATAACTGATTGTCATACCTACAAAGGAAAGGATACAAACCTCAAAGTTAGATCCTTGTACAACTAGTGGATCTGCAGTAGTTTTCTAACAAATCAATTTTATCTAGCCATAAAGCCATTCATGAGTGTCATCAAATGCGCACCTTTATAACACAAACTATATTGTTTCCATGGGAATGTATTAGGTTCACGAGAAACGCAAACCTGGTGGCATCAGGGGTGATGAAGAACATGAAGAGAGTGGGTAGCTATGTCAAAGAGACTGTGGATGAAGCCTTGGATCCATATCGAAAGCGACCAAAATGAAAAACTTTTTACATTATTTAATGTGGAGATGAGACAAACCCAGAACAGAAAAAAGAAAAAAGGCACAGGTGATTACGGCAGGATATGAATCTTATTTGACTTTTTTGAAACTCTTGATTCTCAAAATAAAAAGCAAGAAGATGGCTGAATTGCTGCTGTATTGATGTCCGTTAGTGATTGAGCTACTAGTGTTTAGCTTCCTCAATTTTGGTTAACTGATATATTCATCTGCCAAATGAGTTACAGTTAAAAAAGTTCTCAGAAATTCGTATAATTTGGGCAATGTGTATTATTAGTTTAGGTTTGTATTGCTCAGGACTTTTGTGTGTACCTCTTTCTAAGATTGTCAAAGACTCAAGACTAAAAAATTTGTGAACACTGCTTACAACTTTGCGCAGAATCTCAGTTATTATCCAAAACCAAAAGGTAATGACAGAATTAGGTTATGGTGATCCTTGTTTATATATGTCAGTCCATATTACAAAGAGTTTAATAGAGCTCTGCCAAACATGGAAAGCAAAAACACCAATCAAACTTAAAAACCAATACTGCAAATAACATCGATATCAAGTCACCATTAACCAATAACCACTATGCCATCTCTTCATCTCCTTCCTTAGTGTGTTCTCGAGCCATGTCGGAAGTCCTTGCTCAACATATGAATGCACTCTATCGTCACGTTCTGCACTTCTTGCCATCTCTATTGAACTAAGGTTAGCTCCCGGAGTCTCATACTTCACATTCCATCCGATAAGATTCATTTCAGTATTCAATTTTTTTTTGTCTAACGATAGGTAAAATAACAACATTCCAATGAATAAACTTGAAACATGTTTTGCTCCTCTCGGTGTAGGAAACTAGACGAAGCCAAAGAGCAAAAACGCTAACTGTATCACCAATACTCCTTACAAGTGCAAACACCATCTTTCATATGGTGAAATCTCTTTGCATCTCGCGAAATCATAAGTCTGCCAGTTATCTTCGACATCAACTTCCATGCGTTATGGCAGTCGACACAAACACGCAAATTGTTCATCACTTTTACTGGAGAACGCACAGGAGTGTTGAGACATTGGACGGTGAAAGCTAATTCTCGTGATGATTAAATAGGTTCTCATCTTTACTCTGCTTAAAGCCAGGGCCGGCCCAACAAATATCAAAACATTTGGCTGACTAAAGAAAAAGAAAAAATATATGCCCTCAATGTTATTCGAACCCTGGTTCAATCAATGATAACAGAACCATTAGACCACAATAAATAATTTGTTCAATTTTGTTGCCCCAAATTCTTATTAAAATTTTGGCGCCTAAAGCTTGTGCTTTTTTTTTTTAGCCTCGGGCCGGGCCTGCTTAAAGCTACCCCTTTCGTCGTTCTCTGCAATTTTTCTTTTGCTATGTCAGATGAGTTTACCGGTACAAAACCCACCTTTGATTCTTTGTTCAGCTACTTGCATCAAGCTTCTCAACCATATCTTGACACTGGTCACTGAGCTCTAATTCCCCGTGAACCCGCGAAAGGTTCATCAACGTTTCCCACAACTCAACATTTGGTTCCATCGATTCCACAAATCCCAAGGTTTCATCTAAATAACCGGTCCCCGCCAACATTTTAACAAGGATTACATAATGTTCCACAGAAGGTATTATTCTGTAATCTTTGGTCATGGACTCAAAGTGCAATAGTCCCTCGTCGATGTCACCAAAAACACCACACGTAAAGAAGATCTCTTTGAATATTTCACCATGTGTGTTGCCCTCTTCTTTGAAACGAGAGAACATCTCAATCGCATCTTCCCCGTGCCCGTTTTTGGCAAAACACCTAATAATAGCGCACCAAGTCTCCGAGTTCTTCTCAGGCATAGTGTTGAAAACGGTTAATGCATCTTCCACAGACCCACAATCAGAGTACATTTTTATTAACAACACAAGTAATAAACTCATGAACAACTTTGGCTTCTGGTAAAGCCTGTACATCTCCACATAGCTGCGCTAACCACAAAAGCCTCGGTAAATCCACAATATAACCTTCATTTCTCCAGGATTTGATAATATCAACTGCTTCTTTCACCTCCCCTTCTCTGCAAATCGCATCTAACGAGTCATTCCCACCACTATCTTGCTGGTTATGAGATTGAACTTGCAACTCATGTGGGATACCATTGTAAGAATCCCAACTCTGAGAGCGAACCAAACTAGCATTCTCTTGTGGAATCACATTGCCATTACCATATGAAGAGCTACCATTACCATCACTACTCTGCCAATACTGAAGTTTCCGGTAAAAAAGTTGTCTACTTTGACTAGAAACAGGGACATAATCATGGTTTAAGTGTTAAGTTTCCCTTCCAATTTCCGATGTGGGATATAATCTCTCTCGAGATGATGGTTCTTTGACCAGTAATCTCGGTATGCTCGGGCAAGGATCGATTGACCGACTTGGATCACATCGATGATAGATTGGGTTGGATAGTGTGGATCGGTTATGTCCGTTTGGGCTTTATGGGCTCTGATACCATGTTAAGCTTCATGGGCTTCCATATCCCACATCGGTAATTGGAAGAGATCACTAGTAATATATAAGTAGATTGAGTCTTTCCACTAATTGTCGGTTGTTTTTTTAGTTGGAAACCCATGAAATTTAACATTAAGCTCTGCCCATATGAATTCCGATGAAACCCATTTACATAGTTGTGCTCTCGTCGTGTATACCATTTGGCGAGACAACACCCGAAATGAATCCGGGTTGAGCAAAGAGAAGACTCAACTTTATTACTTGTTACGGGCCTTGATTCAGCTTTCTTTCTAGTTTCAAAAGTTGTGCCAACACCCCAGCCACTACCGGATCTGCAGTAGTTTGTCTAACAAATCAGTTTTATTTAGCCATAAAGCCATTCATGAGTGTCATCTTCATAACACAAACTATATTGTTTCCATGGGAATGTATCAGTTTCACAAGAAACGCGAACCTGGTGGCATCAGGGGTGATGAAGAACATAAAGAGAGTGGGTAGTTATGTCAAAGAGATGGTGGATGAAGCCTTGGATCCATATCGAAAGCGACCAAAATGAACAAACTTTTTTACATTATTAAATCTGGAGATGACAAACTCTTAATTCTTAAAATAAAAAGCAAGAAAATGGCTGAATTGCTGCTGTACTGATGTCATTAAGTGATTGAGCTTCTAGTGAGCTTCCTCAATTTTGGTTTACTGATATATTCATTTGCCAAATGGGTTACAGTTTTAAAAAGTTCTCAGAAATTCGTATAAATTTGGGCAATGTGTATTACTACTTTAGGTATGTATGTCTCAAGACTTTTGTGTGTTCTTTCTAAGAATGTCAAGATTATAAACTTTGTCAAGACTATAAACTTTGTCAACACTGCTTGCAACTTTACCCAAAATCTATGGTTTATAAGAGCATGTCCATTAAGATTGCTTATACTCAAGTTTCTTAGCTATTCACTATTTAAATAAATGAAAATTAAATTTTTGGTTCATTTTTGTTAGGGCTGACCCTTATTTAAGCAACTTTCTAAAGTTTAGCAACTCATATGTGTCAATCTCTTATTGGTTCTTTTTTTTTTATCAAACCCAAATTTTATGTTCTTGATCATGTTGTTTACATGTTTATTATTGTATGTTTTTTTATCTTTGGATGATTTGTAAGTTTATATACTTTTAATTTCTTTGTGTGTGTATGTTTAAAGTTTTATGCAATATAAATTATCTGTTTTCATAATGTAATATATTTATAATTTTTTAAAAAAAATTTCTACATAAAATAAAATTATTTCAAGTTTATTGTTTTTTAAAAATCCTTAAGCAATCCAGAATTGCTAATCAATGGAGGTGATCTTTTTGGCAAAACTAGGGTAGAACTCTTAGAATAATTTATTGTTATATTTATTAATTAAAAATTATTAAGCAACCTTAAAGATTGCTTATAAAATGGAGATGGTCTAAACTCTCTAACTAAATTCCTTCTGGTTTAAATTCATGGTTTGATTTCCGGGTTGTTCCCCATTACAATTCAATGGGCCATAGAGCATGTTCAATGATGGTTTTAGGAGGGGTTCTTATTTTTATTAGGGTCTTGATCCTCGCTACGCGCGGATTTGTGATTAGCACGGATCGATTTTATCATTCATTTTACTTTTCTTTTTTTAAAGCAAGGTTAAATTAGCATATGTTTTTGTTTTATGTGGTTTGTGAGTAATTTCTTAGAATAATTTATCTAGGTAATTTTAGTTATAGATTGATATTTTTGAAATATAACCGTGGGGTTATCATAATAAAGTAGAAAAATCAATCCTAATTTGATAATTGTAATTACTGGACTCACTTTGTCAATTTAATTATAAAATTTGAAAAGGGATGTAACACCTTGTAGTGGACACCTGGGCCGTATCCTTGGGGAACGACCGAGAAGCACCAAGGGAAGAAAGAGGAGTAGAGTAGACGCTGGAGGATTTGGCGAACCAAAAGTCCCATAAAAACTCTGAGAAGAATTAAAGAAAGATGGTGTAGACTTTGCTTTGGAGCATTCCATAGATATTTTTCTTGAGTTATTATATTTTACCATCTATTTAAACTATGTGTAAATTATGGTGTCTCCTCCATTTCTTTTCATGTTATACAACCTTTAACAATAACTAATGTAAACGCATCCGTACATCTTTTCATGTATACGTGTGCATGACAATACAATATGAAATGATCATCTATTAGTGTGACGGATTATAATAGATAATATCCATAAAAATTTAAATCGTATGTACTTCTATATACGTAGACGTAGAGGCTTAGTTTCAATATTCTCTAGCTCGGAAATCATGGACCACATTTTCTATCAGCAAATACGAAAATCAGGAAATCTTCTAGCTGAGTATAATCATCAGAGTCATAGTCTAAAGGGGTGTATTGGATCATGTATTTAGAGTGATTTCGTGTATTGGATCATGTATTTAGAGTGATTTGGTGTAATTTGACAAATTCAATGTTATTGGACGTGTATTTAAAAAAATCTTTTGAAAATCAGTATTATTGGAGTATATATTTTTAACAAATACCATCAAATTCGGTGTTATTGGAAATATTTTAATAATTTGGTTTTAAGTGATTTTAGAGTGTTTTGGATGAGTTTCTTAGTCAAAAATGAAAATACTCAAATCACATGGTTTTAAGTGGAATTTGAGCTGATTTCACTAAAACTCTTCAAAATCATCAAAACTCTCCAAAACCTCATTAAACATCAAACCATTTCAAACTCATTATCCAATACACCGTAAGAACATGTATGTTATATAAAAAAACAAAAAACAAAAGTACTAACTCCAGTTTTGATCTCAATGATCTGGCCCATTTTGATTTAGCTACCAATACTCCGTCCACATAAGTTTCTCTATGAACATAAATTATGATACTTTTGCAACATAGGCCAGATATAGTTTCAGACTTGTAGTGATTTACGTACTAAAATGTCAGGGTTCGTGTTGCGTAAAGAGGAAGCGTTTGATGTTTTTCCTAACCTTCATGATTCATGCAAGCACTGCACCGCCAATATATATGAGACATTGTTGTAATATGACCTTATTGTTTTTTGTTGCAAAAAAATAAACATAAACCATGGAGCTTCTTCTTCGAGTATAAGAAACTAAAATATACGAACTGGGTAGATAATCTTGGATAACATGGTATTTCCATGCTTATAATGTGTTGATAGATATGTGATAGAGAGCAAACGTTTTGAAATCACATTATTTAAAATTTCACATTATTTCGTTTTATTAATCTATGCTGTATCTTGTACTTTTACTGTATTTCAGGTTTATTTTTTCAAGTAACTATAATAATTGTTAAACTTATAGGGATATGAGAACAATAAAATTGCTAAAACTACACAATATTTGAAACTTTAGGCACATATATCTTAATGTGGACCAATATAATTAACAATTTAAGTTTATTTTGTATTTTATATATTTAAAAAACCCATGTGAAAGCTGTCATAATTTGTCTCTTTCACGTTTCTTGTAATATAATTTTATCTGGAAATTTGGAGACAATTGATGTTTTATAAGTATACATAATTGTATATTCACAAAGAGAGTAATTTAAATCAATTATTGTGCGTTTACAGCACCTCTTTGTTCATATAAAACAATAATTGCATATTCACCAAGAGAGGAAAATTTGAAAGTTTTGTATGATCACTAAGATACTAACATATGTAGTTAGTAGTATTGTAAGATCAAAACTGAAATAATGGGCCAAATATGAGATGAATATAAAATGCTCGATGTAACTTACTATCGTGTGGAAGCTTTGAGGAGACAATCTTGCAATAGTCTCTCTTAATAAAGTTCTCGCACTACCTTTCATAAGGACAACACTTTCAAGTAATTTGTTCTCATGACCTTCCTTTGAATGTTAAATATGAATCAGTTATATCAAAATATGAATCAATTATATCAAAATAATGCATGTCCTTACCTAGAACAATCAAGGTATAAGGTGCATCAACATGTGACGCCTATAAAAACAATGTGCAGTCCTGAAAATCCAAAACATTTCTGCACGACGGGATCCCAAATTAGTTTGTTAGAATGAAAAGAACAAAAATCATCAAATTAAGAAAAATATAGGCTAGCCATTATAGCACAAAAAGTTGTCAAATAAAAGAAATATGGTGAATTAAGTTATAGTACCACTACAGTCTAGAAAGTTACTTCATCCAAAGTGTATTTTATTTCTCATTTTCAGGAGTTTCTTAGTGTCCTCCTACAATGCGGCCTGAGCTTCCTCAAGTCTTTTCTCCTTTATCTCCTCAAGTTTCTAGTCTAATCCTTTCAGCATGCTTTGTCAATTACACTTGTTTTAATCAGTTCCAAAAAAACCAATAGTGGTAAACTCAGTTAGAAGATTATCTATATCTATAAAGTTAATTTTTCTTTCTTTTGGTGAAGACACATCATCATCCACATCATCATCCACATCATCAAACACATAACATCCCTATCATTCATATGATTAAAAGGAATTTGAAAAATCATTACTTATATTATAATTATAAGAATGAAACTTATAATTATAGTTTCATGAAATAATAATAACATGCCCAATAATTGTTTTAAACTAATATATTGCATATTCTAATTGAAATACATCCATTTATATTTTCCAAATAAATGTTGATTGTTTATTAGGTAAAATTTATTTCCATTTATATTTTCAAAATAAATGTTGATTGTTTATTAGGTAAAATTTATTTTAAACATTAAATAAATCTATAAAGTTATCTTTTCTCCTTTTTTGGTGAAGACACATCATCATTCACATCATCAAACACATAACATCCCTATCATTCATATGATTAAAAGGAATTTGAAAAGTCATTACTTATATTATTTATAAGAATGAAACTTCTAATTATAGTTTCATGAAATAATAATAACAGGCCTAATAATTGTTTTAAACTAATATATTGCATATTTTAATTGAAATACATCCATTTATATTTTCCAAATAAATGTTGATTGTTTATTAGGTAAAAATTATTTTAAACATTAAGTAAATATGATACCAATACTTATTTTGAAATATCTACTTATTTTGAAATACTTATTTTGAGTTCGACAAAACTCCAAGATATCAAATAAGTTTCAATAATTAAAAATCTAACTACCTCACCAATGCATGAGAACAACTCCTCTAATATGTGCATTAAACAAAGCAATAATATTATTATTGTTAATACTCTCCAGTTAAATGAAACTAAGTGGAAAGAGAACAAATTTTCAAAGTTCAGAGTATAAATATAACCAAAATAAATAAAAGAGGACTAGAGAGACAATAAGTCTCTTGAAGTCTCACACTACATATATNAAAAAAAAAAAAAAAAAGTGAAAAATGCAACATTTGATCTTAAAAATATGTACAAATATCAAAATGATTAGCAACTATTTCACATTTTCAAGGTAGTAAAAAAATGAAACAATCATTTGAATTTATAACAAGATATTAGACTCCATCTTAATTAATTATTTAATCCAACTCAAATAATAAATTATTAACTTAACCAAGATTCATCATAAATATAACAATTAAGATAAAACCTAAAAGAATCGGACACCAAAATAGTGATCACAGATATTGGTATATATAACTACGGAGATTTTTACTAATATCAATTTTACGGTCATGCAATATACGATCGAATAGCAAATACAAAAATCATAAACACTATGTATCATAGATATTTTAGAACAACATGACGAATTTTTTTTCCAAAATTATACTATAATCACAAAATATTTATAGGACATCATTATCCCAAGAATAAAAAGAACAAAAAACAAATGAACACACTCCGCGCTACGCGCGGATCAACCACTAGTATCATATAAAGTTGCATTTATAGAGGGAGAAGGGAAGGTTTTAGAATCCATTACCTTGTTCCTCCAAAACAAAAACATACGGAAAGAGGACCGCAAACATGAACATCAAGAATTTTGGTTGAAGAAAATACATGTTGGTTACAATCCTACTCCTTAAAAGCATTCCCAAAATATTACATCCCGTTAAAACGGATTACAAATGCAAATGGTGAGATCTGACATACATCATTCATCATCACTAAATATGGTGGTATAAATGGGAATCTAACAGAAAATGATGGAGAGGATGAACATTACCAAGCCATTGAATCTGATGTCTAAGGAGAGGAACGAAGGTAATTAATTTAAAGATTTGAATTTGGGAATGTAGACAACCATGTAACTGCTGACAATCAATTTGTGAGGGCTTAATGGTGAGTGAATATGAGATTAGTTTTAATGTATGAAGGTTTTCTTATCGACCGTTCATTTTCTTTTATTGTTGGAGTTGACGTGGCATGCTGATGTTGTTCATTTTAATTATTTGTATTGATGTGCAGATTTGTTTACTGTAATTAATGAATATAATTATGGACCTAAACCTTTATTTTTGTTTTGTAATGGGCCAACAATATTTTAACAATTAGTTGAACAAATAAGACATCGCCAATGGTAGTGTATTGTGGAGAAGTTTTTGAAGTGCCACGTGGCACATCATGAAGAGTTTCATTAATGTGATGTGCACACATCAAGGAGCCTAAACTACTCCTTTCATATGTATAGATTTGGTATTACAAAAAAAAAAATCAAAATTGTTATTTATTAAGTGAAAAGTAAAAGAGAAACTTTTTTTTATTTTTAACATCTGATTTTATTGGTTAATCATAATATTCATCCGGAAGGATGTAATTGATACACAAGGGAGGATAAACATAAGACATATAAATCATATTGATTGGTAATGGATGATGAGCCAAAATGTCAGCTGCTTGATTATTTCCTCTCGAAACCCAATTGTAGTTAGCTGAATCAAACCCTCTTGCCAAATGCTTGATGTCTCTTATCAAGTTCTGATTGGGAAAGTTCAATTGTCCTTCATTAAGAATCTTGGTGATTGTTTGGTTATCTCCCTCAAATACGACATGTGTGTAACCTTGTTCTTTAACCCATAACATTGCATAAAGGAGCCCTTACAGCTTCCAAAACAGAATAAACCACTTGTCCCATTCTTTGACATGCTGCCTGAAAAACGCCATTGTGATCACGTAGTATCCATGCTGAGCAACTGCTACCCCGTATTGCATCAAACGTGCTATCATAGTTGCATTTCAAATATCCGTCTGGTGGCCGTAACCATTTTCCTTTTATCGTTGTACCACTTGAAAATTGTATTGATTGTTGTGGAACGAGTTGTGTCCATTCAGTTGTATCAGCAATCGCCTATTGTACATCCTTTAGCCATGTGCTAGGAATGTGTTGATAAACCAAAAGATTGTGTGATTTCCATAGCCTCCATAATATTCAGATTGGTAGTTGTTGTAGCTAAGGATGAATAGTGGTGTTTCGAGCATAATCTAGTATCCGTTGGAAACCGATTATCAAAACTGTCATTTGGATCATGTGATAGAATACAAGCTGTTGGAGAACTGCGCCACATGGCTTGTGCATATGGACATGTGAAGAATAAATGTTCAAGAGTCTCATCTTCAGAACAACAATGTCGACATTGAGGATGTGTAGTAACACCTCGATATTGGAGAATGGAACCAACAAGTAAAGCACGTGAGAGTAATCTGAATAAGAAGTGTCGGAGCTTAGGTGCGATTGGAAGTTTCCAAATTATATGTTTTTGCAAAACAGAGCCTAATGGTGGTGGCGGCCGATTCAAGTTTTGATGATAACCAAAGTAGCAACCCGATTTAACCGTGTATGAACCTATCTTAGTGTAGTTCCAGCCTATGACATCATTCGTTGGTTGAGCTGGGAGGTGAATAGTTGTGATAATGCTTATTGTTTTAGCATCGAACAGTGACTCCAAAATAGATTAATCCCAAGTAGACGTTAGTGGGTTGATTAGATCGCTAACCTTGGAAACAATAATTGTTGCATCTGGTTTGCAAACAGGGGAACTCGGAGGATTAGTAGGTAGCCATGGATTTGTGAAGATATTTGTAAGTGTCCCATCTCCTAACAAAACTTGTAACCCTCGCTTATACATACCCCGGTCAGCTAAGAGTGATTTGAACATAAAAGATGTTTTTTTATTTGCCTTGCCTGGAGCAACGTGGTATCAGGAAAATATCGCCCTTTAAGAAAGCGGCTGAGTAAACATTAGGAATTCTGCAATATCCGATCAACTTGTTTCCCCAGTAATGCAAGATTAAAAGTAGCCAAATCCCTGAACCCCCATACCATCTTCACGTTTTGGATATCCTAAACGTTTCCAAACGATATAATGCATCGATCGATTGGTCCACCAAAACTGTTGAAGTATAGCATTGATATCATCACATACACCTTTAAGTAGAAGACAACAATTCATTATATACACGGGAAGTGTCATAGCTATGGTCTTGAGAAGAATCTCCTTGCCCGCAGCTGACAAAAACTTGAATGACCATCCTGTTGTTCACTCATTAATTGTGTTGATCAAGTATTGAAACATATCTTTCTTATTTCGGCCAAACTCCTCATGGAATCCAAGATATTTACCAAAGCCTCCATCATTTTGTATTTGGAGTATATTGTGCAGCCGTGTCTTTCTATCAGGTTTCACTTGGCACCAAAAGTGATTGAAGAGTTAGTTAAATTGACAGCTTGGCCAGATATGCGTCATACTCGGACAGAATAGCTCGGATTATGGTGCAAGATTGAGGTGTAGCATGACAAAAGGAAAGCGAGTCATCAACAAAAAGTAAATGGCTAATCGTTGGACCAGTTTCACTTATCTTCATACCATGTAGTACCCGTCGTGTCGCGGCTTGAGTTAACATGTGACTCAAAAACTTCAACACATAAAATGAATAAATATGGAGAGAGTGGATCACCTTGGCGGAGTCCCTGAGATGGAGAAACTAAACCACGAGGAGGGCCATTGATTAATGTAGAAAATGTGACAGATTCAATACACGCCATAATCTAGGATATCCACCGTTCATTGAATCCTACGAAATGCATCGTTTCCCATAGAAAATCCCATTCCACTCGATCATATGCCTTAGAGATGTCAGTTTTTATCGCGATATATGACTTAGCCCATTGTCGCCGTGACTTAAGAGAGTATAACATCACATGAGCCATGAAAACATTATCACGGATGTTTCGTCCATGTATGAATGCTGCTTGGTTTTCAGAAACAATCCCAGGAAGGTGAGTTTTCAATCGATTAACCAATATCTTCGATATAACTTTATATCCCACATTGCATAATGCAATAGGCCTGAACTCAGAGAACTTGGTTGGAGAATCCACTTTGGGTATTAAACAGAGATTTGTATGGTTAAGCGTGCCTTGTATCTCTGTAGTATAAAAAAAACGTTGAACTTCAGAGATAATGGAGTCCTTCATAGACGACCAAAATTGTTGATAAAAAGAGCCAGTGAATCCATTAGGACCTGACCCTTTATCAGCCCTTATACCAAACACAGCTTGTTTAATTTCTGCCTCTGTAACAGGACGAGTCAAATCATCGTTCATAGATGAAGTAACCCGTTGTTGAAAATCTTGGAAGACATCTGTATATTTGGAGTTAGGCGTGCATGTTATCTGGAATAGCGTAAAGAAATAGGAACTGGCTGCTTGTCCAATATCCTCATCTCCCCGATAGACTAGTCCATCTTCATCTTCTATGGCTAATAGCCGGTTTCGAGCTTGTCGATTCTTCATTGTAGCATAGAAGAATTTAGTATTCATATCCCCTTTATTTAGCCAATTTACTCGTGACTTTTGTTTCTAGTAATGCTCGTCTTCTTGATATGCCGCATTCAGCTGATGTTTCAATTGACCAATCCGAACAACATCTAAAGAACCAGATGAACATGCACTATCCAATTGCAGCTTCAATGGACTTAGACGATCCATCACATCCTCTTATTGTTGCGTTTCCATTGGGAGACCACACGACGACAATTAGCTAAGTTCTGACTCAAAGAGTCTGCGGTATAACCCGTTTGATCCCAATAGTCCTGAATAATAGTTTAGAACTATCTCGATCATACAATCTACTGTCATACTTGAACCCATTGCGACGAGGTGAATCCATATTGGCTGTATTTGTGATTAGTGGATGATGGTCAAAACTCTCGAACTCCATAAAAGTGGTAAGAGCATTTGGAAATTAAGCTAACCAAGCTGCATTGGCCATTGTACGATCCACACAACATCTCACATCATGACTATATCTCTTTCCAAACCAAGAGAATTTGTTCCCAAAATACTTTAAGTCCTGAATCCTACAAGTAGCAATCATGCGGTTAAAGTCTACAAAATTGCCGTCATAGCGGCGTGGGCCTCTTTGTTTCTCCGAATTATTGCGTATTTCATTGAAGTCTCCCATGAGTAGCCAAGGTTCTCGTCGTTGTGTGGAAATCCTTTCAAGTTGTTCCCAAAGATGGTTACGATACTTAGCATCATGTGGAAACTGATTCCATTAAATTCAACTTTCAAATCTACAAGGTGGGAAGGCTGATGCAGTAATAGAAACTGAAATAGACGACTTGGAAAACAAAGAAATTCCTCCACTCATACTTTGTGGAGGAACAGTTACACAAACAACATAATTCAACTCAGTACACAGATCGCGGATGTAGTCATCTTGTTGCTTGGTTTCGAGCAGGCAAATCAAATCCGGGAGATACTGTCGTTGTATCTCCTTTAGGCGTCGAACTTTCGGGCATTTGCCAATGACCTGACAGTTCTAATAGGCCGTAATCATGGTGCATTTGGTGGTTTAGGGCCCACCACGCCTCTAGCACAACTTGTAACAGAACCAGGTCCAACACTGCTCTCTCCTACTTCTCGTATCCGAACCTTCTCACTGCCTCTTTCTGCAAAAGCCTCTCGATCCTTACGCTTATGGTTACCCTGACCCCCTATTGCCTCTGCATAAGCATCATACAAATTTTTCATAGCATCAATATCAACAGGGGAGTGAATACCGATAAAGGAAAAACTCTTATCTAAGAGTTTTTGGAAGGGGTTTGGAACCTCATTCTTAATTTAATATTAAATTTAACAATTAAAAAAACGGATAGTAACTCCTTACCATTGAACATACTAGATCTGTAATCTTTTCTGTTTTTTCTCCTGCAATTTCAATAGAAAATCTCAATTAAAAAAAAAAAAAAACTTTACACAAAATCTAAAAGCAAAGGTCAGGTAATGAGTCTAATGACAAAATTAGGTTTTGGTAATCCTTTCAGCAAAATAGAAAATTATGTAATTTTATATATAAAAATATTGTTTATATGTTAGTCGAAATTTTAAAATGATCCTGGTCGTTCTTTTTTTTTTTCGCTAGAAAGATCATTCTTATTGATTAAGTCTAGTACACAACAGTGTCACGACCACCACAAGTGGTGGACCAGAGACGGTGCCGCACAACCACAAGCGGTTGTCGAAGACAACTGAAACCGAATTGCTACAATCCCTAAAATTGTAAAGCAAGACACAAACTAACAGGTCTAAATTAAATCCATCCCAACTACAAAAAGATGAACAATTAAGAAACAAGGCAAACTAAGATGAAACTTTCATCTTCGGTCCATCACACAAACGATGATGAAAAAGCAAAGCGTCCTGTCAAGAACAAGAAAGATCCGGGAGAAGTAGGCACCCCAGGTAACCTGCAAGTTTTCTTACCGCCAACAGCTACAAACAACCCTCTTTTTATTGCTTCATCAAACGAGATGGGGCCACTGAGGAGGCAGCCCTAGTACGGAGCTTTATTGTTCAGAAGAACCCTGCAAACCCAAAGAAATTAACACCTAAAGTTGCTCCAAAGAACTCTTGAACGAGAGCCTCTCTTAAAAGGTTCAACACATCGAAATCAGGAGGATTCGCAAAGACTCATAAAGAAAGTGTGCATGCACACAACGGGATGAAGGCCAAAGAAAGAAAAAGAAAGGAGAAGAACAGATCTAGAATCAAAACTATGAGATCATTAGATCAAAGACCCAAAGATATCCAACAACGAAGAAGCTAGTGAAAGAACAAATCCAATACAGATCTACACTAAAACAGACAAAATTAATCTAGAGCTAGACTTGATTGAACTCCACCGACAAACCCCATCCTAGATCTATCCCTCCTTTTCAACAGCCGAACAAAGAAAAAAGCCGAAACAAAAAGAAAAAGAGGAGGATCAACAGCGTATGGCCGAAACCGCTGCTATCGGCCTTTAGATACGGTAGAGATGAAAGAAGTTTTGGTCTAGAAAAAAGGGAGTTATTTTTTAGTGTGTATTTTTGTGGGATTCTTATATTATTTTTCTTTAGACAACCGGTTTCTGCACAAAGCTTAGTGCTAACAATTGAATAAAAATCTAATATTGATTGCTGAATAACATGGTCAAGATTATTAGCACATGGGAGACAGTAATTAAAATGGAAGATAATCCATAAAAATGAAACTTACTTATAAGAAAAGACTCTGGAGTTGGAAAACGTGCCCAATTTGGAAAGGAAAGACAAAACTCTCACGCTTTCTCTATCAACAACATCGTCGTCCGTCTGTTTCTTTTGATGGTGTGGAGACCTCTATGCGATTTCCATGGGGGAGAATCAGAGATGAAGATATAACACAATCTTCGTAATCTTAACAACAAACCCATCTTCAAAGTTTCCCCCTTTTTCCTCTCTCTTGTTTCGATCATTGGATTGAATTCCCATTTTGATGGCTGCTTACGCCAATTATCTCCGGTTGGTTCGACTTGGAACCAATTCTGGTGTGAATATGTCAACGCTTAGATCAATCGGCTCTCCTCAGAACCCGACATTTCTCTTCGATCACCATGAGATTCGTTCCTCTTCTTCACCGTTACCATCATATTCTCCGTACAGACAATCACACGCCAGATTCATATCTCAACTTGTCAAAACCAATGGCAAACGCTTGTTTCTCGTCGATACACTCGCTTTGGTAATAACCCTCTTCTTTAAGATGGTCATTGTTTTTCTGTGTCTCATTGCTTTTGGATTGTCTTATCTCTTATTCAATTCCTACCATCAGTAGATTGGTTATGTTCTGGACCAGGATGGTCGTCATTCTCAGATATATTGTCTTAAGGAGAATTTGGTATGTTTTGTTGTTTTCAGGTTAGGAGTTTAGAAGCACAAGGCCTGCCTTCAAAGCAAGCCGAGGCCATAACCGGTGCTATAACTGATGTTCTCAATGATAGTTTGGGAGTTGTTTCTCAGTTAGTTGTCTCTAAAGCAGAGATGCAGAAAGTAAGTAAGTCTCTATTGTTTACTTCAATTCCCACTTTTAGCATCTTCTAACCTTTCATCTTTTTTGCTTCTGCTAGGCTGAAATGACACAGGAATCAAACTTGTCCAAGTTCAAAAGTGAAATTAACAGTTCACTCGTAAGCCCGTGTTCTCGCTCTTATGTTGCTCTCAGTTCGCAAACACAACTACAAGTTATATGCTTGTAAACCTGATATACCCAATTGTTTCTCTTCTAGGACCACCATTTTAATTTGCTGCAACACGAGAATGAGAAACTCCGCAATGACATTGAGCGGATCCGCTCTGATATAAGGTTACTTCTCCAAAGATTTGATTTGCTATAGATTTAGTGCATTGCCTAATGCAATAACACTGCAGGCACGAGATTGACAAAGTCACAGCAGGCCAACGGTTGGACCTGAATCTTGAAAAAGGGTTAGAGAAAGCCATACCTTCTTTGCTCGTTTAACCTTCTTTTGGTTATATATCTTGAAAACTCATTGTGATATATAAATGGCGCAGGAGGATAAGAGATGAGCTAACAAATCAGAACGCCGAGACCTCTAACCTTACAAACAAGCTTGACCGTGTATGTAATCTCATCCGTACTTCTGTGCCTTTGTTTGTTTTTTGCAGCAAGCGGTTTAAACATGTCTCTACTCTTGCAGGAAATTCACACTTTGAGAGCTCAGTTGGAAGCTGCAAAATACGAGGTGATCAAGTACTGTATCGGTACACTTGTCTCCATCTCAGCTGTCGGTCTCGCTGTCCTCCGGATCGTCATGTGAGTCCACCCGACGATGCCGGTTTTATGACCAAACTCATCTTTGCTGTTTTTTTTTAAGTTAGGAGATGAAATCTTGGTCTGCTCTTGTGAATTATCTGTTTGATGTAATTTTATTTCCTTGTTGTATGAAAGATATATTTGAGTTAACATATATGTATGTCATTATGATGTTCTTTGGCCTACACAGATAGACAGAATAATGTAGTATATTATCTACAAAGAGCACTATTGTTTGCTCACCATGAACCAAGTGCAGTTGTATCGAGCTCTTGTGTGAGGGTCGACTTTCGTAGACTACATATACTATCGCGTTTCCTGCGCTAGCTAGACAAACTACTTGCCTCTCTAACGCTCTACATGAGTAGTATTATCTCTTTAGCCAACTATACAAACTAATCGATTTAATCATTTTTTCCGGATCAAGTGTTCAAATACCCTTCTCCAACCCAAAAAAATCTACATACCCCTCTTTTAATCTATGTACCCTTCTCTTATTTTACAACAAATCATTCTCATCTGTATCCCTCATTCCTTTATTTTTTTAAATATTTTAAATCTAACTAATTAATAAATCATATTAAATTTTCACCCACATATTTCCACACGATTTTTTTTTTTTTTTTTGCTCTTCTTCTCTGTTTCTCCCGAGAGAAAAAACAGATTTTTGTTTTTGTTCCTCTTCTACTCATTCTCATACCATTAAAACCTCCCCAAGAGAAGAAATTAAGTTTGTTATCTTCCTCCTTGAACCATAAGTACATTTAAAAAGCTTTTCTCAAATTTGGAGATATTCATATAAATTTGAAAATTTATTAGTTTTGTATGGTTTTTTGGATACCGAACTCAATTTCTAAAGGGTGCTATAATAATTTTTGTGATGAATTACCAATTGAATCATACTAAATCGGACGTAAATTGAAATTGCAGAAGTACAACTAGATACTACTGGTCCTACTGGTAGAATTTGGTATTATTGAGACTTACTGGTTTTACTGGTACAACTAGGTACTCCCTTACTACTGAGACTTACTGGTAGAACTAGGTATTAGAGAGACTTACCGGTCTTACAGATACAAGTAGGTATTAAGAATCATAAGTGTTACAAGAACAATTAGGCAATACTGAGACATATTGCCTTACTGATACAACCAAGTATTACATAGTATCATATGTATTACTGGTGGCTTGCCTCCGCTATATACCTAAACGAGGAAGACTTCAACAAACATGGACCATCAGTTGGAAAATCTCGAGGAAGAGGAATGTAATCCTATTTTGTGGGCAATCTCAATCCTAATGTGAGTGATCTCGATGTCAACGACCCGTTGTAGGAAGAGGATAGAGGAAGAGGAAGAGGAAGAGGAGGAATGTAATTTAATTGAATACGTGTATATCAGATTTGTGAATTTTTTTTTGTGTGTGTTATTTGTCTGATACAACTGGGTTTTACTGGGTATAACTATGTGAAAGTATAAAAAAATCTTCATAAAAAAGAGAAACAGAGTGAAACAACAATAATCCACATTCCTAACAAAACATAACACAAATTTTTTTCGGGCATAAAGCTTGATTAGCAAAAGTAACAAACATCCTATAACACAGAAGATTAAGAACAAATAATTGTGTGAAATATTTTGCGACTTATTTTGTGTATACAAATAGTAACTACTGAGTATAACTGTGTGAAAGATTTTGTAACTTATTTCATAAGTGTTCTATATCTGGTACAACTACAAACTACCGAGTCTAACTGTGTGACTTTTTTATGTGTTCTTTCTATCTACTTTATATGTAATTATTTGTTAGTATTTGACTTGTTGGTTCGTTTTGTGCTCTTTTTACTTGGGGTACAACTTGTTATCCATGGCTATTCAATATTTTGACTTTGTACTAATCCATCTTTTGGACTAAAATTACCTTATACTTATAGTTAATGTATAAAAACGAATCTCATTGTTATGTCAAACAAGCAAACAAGGTGTTTTTATACATATTAATATATGAAACTATAGTAAATGTAATAAAATGGGACAATTTTAGCAATACTACTACAAATTTTAGAAAATTAATGGGGTATAACTAATTATACGTGAAAACTGTAAAAGTATAACTATGTACAAACCGGAATTACTGGATTACTGAGTATAACTATGAGTAAATTTTTAATATTTAAAAAGGTGCACATGTTAAATTTGGAAAGTTGTTTTTTGTTTTTGTTTTTGTTTTTTATACATGTTTTACACAAAACAAACAAAATTAAATAATATTTGTGATATTGTTCGTTTATAATTTATGCAAAATTGTAACCAACATTCTTTCAAAAAAGAAAAAAAAAATTGTAACCAACAATTCTGAAACGAAAGTTTTTATATAAATAAACATAATCAGTCAATAGTACAATATGTAAAAACTATATGATCTATCCACCAGGTAAGTAAGATTATATATCTCTTTCACTCTTTTTCTTAACACTTTAAACTTTATTAATCCTTAAAAGGAGAGAAGGTACAAAGAACCCAATCAAGGTAGTCCAGTCGGGTGAAATCTGAAAAAACACAGACAAACAATAAGTGGTAACAGAGGACGAGCTTCCATTGCTAGTATTGACGATCCACCACGGCATACATATGATTGAAATCTTTGCTCTCGTTACACTGCTTGCAACTTTCAGAGCCACATAGTTAGCTGAAGGAGGAGCATAACAAAGCTTTCAATTTGGTAATAGTTGAAGTCGCTTATATATTTCCGCAAATAACGATATGTAGGTTGGATACCGATGAGGATGTCGCACAGCCTCTATCTCTTCACGAGAAGAAGACTTTTAATCAATGGCTTGTGGATGCATTGATGCCAAGCAGTCTGTAGCCCAAAGAAAACCTGTCAGTTCCGATTCTAACCGAGATCGAACGTGGACACAACAAGGAAAATTTACGTCTAAAGAAACAAACAGCAATTTGCCACAAACACAAATTGCATTGAGTCACAGATACAATAAGCATCAACTAACATTAACCTACAAAATGTACAAATATTTAACAGAATTCATCTCAATCGAAATTAGAGATCCTATGTACTCATACGATTCCAGATCAAATAAAGCACAAATGTAATCCAACATCAAAATCGAAATCAGTACCTTAATCCTCCAAATGATACAACGAAACTTACTCCTGCCACGAATTAGTAAACCTTAAATTCGACGAAGAAGATGATGATCGGAATCAGCGCCTCAACCTCCGCCTGTATTCAACGCACACATACGCCATATGTAAGCCACGTTGAACACCATAACCCACCACCCAAACCTGTAATGTCATACTCGGCTCTGAACAACACCGACATAGAACCCCTTTTGAAAAATAAAGAAATGCGAGAACTGAGAGATGCTTACCTTTTTGTTGTCTATCACGGAGACGAAGACGAGAATCGGAGATGGTTGTTGAAGACGACCAGGAGAGATGAGGGAGATGAGTTTGGGAGATAAGAGGAGGATGGATTCGACAAAGAAGAGAAAAAGAAAATTATAAAATTAAAATTAAAACAAACTTGTCGACAAAGAGGAGAAGAAGAGAAAAAAATTGGGAATCAGGAAAATGAATTTTTATGGATCTGGATCAGGATCGGTTTTGGGTTTGGATATATGGTTGGATTGTGTAATTCTCTGGTTTATCAAGGTTATCTGGTCTTTAAGCATATTTCTGTTTAAAGAAAAAATGAAAACGAAATTACAAGTTATATGAGGGGTATCTAAGATCAAAATTCTATGTCGAGAGGCATTTGAGCACTTGATCCCCATTTTTTCCCATTTGAAATTGAAACTGAAAACCCGATTTTATTAACCACAAAATCGCGATTTGCAAAATTGCGTTTGACTTAAAAAATATATTATTATGTATCCCATACCTTTAACCAAACCAGATTTGATTGAACCAAAACTCAAACCGGATTTATTTCTCTTTCTCTTACTCACAATGATTAAAAAAAAAAAAAAAACAATGTTGCCATAGAACTCAAGAGTTGTTATTTTGATTTGGGGAAACTGAAACTCGAGTGTGAGAGAGCAAATTCAGAGACGATTATGGGTGATGCTCATGAGGGTGAAGGTATGGGATACATAATAATTTTTTTTAAAAGTCAAACGCAATTTTGCAAATGGCGATTTTGTGGTTAAAAAAAAATAATCCGGTTTGTGTTTTGGTTCAATCAAATCTGGTTTGGTTAAAGGTATGGGATACATAATAATATTTTTTAAAAATCAAACGCAATTTTACAAATCACGATTTTGTGGTTAATAAAATCGGGTTTTCAGTTTCAATTTCAAATGGAGAAGAATGGTTAAATCGATTAGTTTGTGTAGTTGGCTAAAGAGATAATACTAATCATGTAGTGCATTAGAGAGACAATTAATTTGTGTAGCTAGCACAAAAAATGCGATAGAACATGTAGTCTACGAAAATCGACCTCATTGTGTAAATGACCAAAATTTGTAACTGGTGCAGTACACATAGTGGCCCATAAATTTAATTGTATATTTAATTGTAAATGTTAACTTTAGGATTTAGGCCCATAACGATATTGTAAATTTAAGACGCTGTCAGATGTCCTCTCACAACAAGCCAAAACGATGAACCTTACAAAGAAAACCATCACTGATCCAATGGCTGCGATGAGGTGATGAGAGTAGCCTTGAGACTTATAGGCCTGACTGATAGGAAGGCGTGATTGGAGCATGAAATGCACGCGGCGTACTCTTTAGCCTTTTATAAAGTCAATACATTTGGCAAGTTTAGGTGGTCTTAACTAGTACCCTTTTTTAAGTTTAGTCCAGTGCAAAATTTTAATTTTTCAAAGATTTTCACTATTGAGTTTTTCTATGAACTTTTTCTCAATTTTATAAAAACATTATAAATCAAGCAATTAGTTTTTAATAAATATTCATAAAAATTAGTCGAATTTAAGAAATTGTAACATATGATTAATAAACAGAAATAAGTCATTTAGATAATTGATTAATTAGCAACTAATATAATATGGCTTCCTCAACTTCCAAACACTAGGATAAAGTGGGTTCAACAAAAATTTTGTGCAATTAAAAGTTTTAGTTGCTTGCCAACAACGTACATAGAAATAAACATATAAACCACATTACATTAAGGAAAAAATAAGAATTCAAAATTTGAAAAACAAATACACAATTCGCTAATCTTTAAACGGCACTATCTTTGCAAATCTCATAACGCAGACGACAAAGTCATCACTGCAACGAACATACAAATTCATGAATTCCTCGATTACTGTCTTAGCAGTTCACTTTAAAATATGTGTTCCTAACACATGATATATACACAAGAAAGTGATTTTTTAAAACAAAAAAATAAAACGAACATTACAAATATTTTAATTATTGAATTATTTTCTTGTAACTGAAAATAGATATCCCCATAAGAACGGCGACAATTGGTCGAATGCAACAACATGAGTTACTACAAGAAGTTGAAGCCTTACCTTCCATAAACCCACTCAAAGAAAGATGTTGGTCCCTTCAAACTTTACCGAAGATAAAAACATTCATCTAGAAAGCTATTAGTGGCGCATTATACCTGTCCCGGACAGAGTTCAAACAAGAGGGATCCACATTGATCATATGTGCGGTCTATGTTTGGTGAACCGAGAATCCATTAATCATATTTTGTTTTCTTGCCCAGTAGCTCGTCAAGTCTGGCAGTGGCGGAGGTAGAAAAATTTTCGACGGTGGTCACAAAACATAACTTA
>OVAP01000263.1:0-42420 GCA_900406295.1 Aurinia saxatilis | reverse complement strand
TTTAGCTGGTTTGTTGATCGAAGAAGTGTCTTTGAGGATCTTGTGGACTTCCTTTGCCGCAGCTTTAAGAACTGATTTCTGCGCTTTGTCATGTATAACAGACTTGCAAACGGTCCCTTTCATCGGATGAAAAGAATAANGTTTGTTTGGGAAGTCCATCACTGCTCTAACAGTAGCAAGAAATGACGAACCAAGGATCAATGGCCTATGAAAGTCCTCGTTCATGTCCAGGATATATAAGTCATTCGGTGCTACAATCTTCAATTCAAAGCATCACAACAGAAGCAAAACCCTTAGCAGTTGTTAGTGAAGAATCTGCTAAGATGATGGATGTTTTTAGATATTGTAAGCATGAGATTCCAAGTCTTTGCGCAACTGCATGTGACATAACATTGCAAGTAGCACCAGTATAACATAAAGAATTCTTCATCTCCATACCATTGATTGAGCAATCAAAGACAAATCGTCCGGGACTCTCCATCTTGTCCAACTTCTTCAAGGTTGTTGGAGAAGGATCGGCTTTGGCCTCTTTAGCTATGTGCATAAGGTTGACATTGATCGCCTTAATCTCCTTAAGGATAGCTTGAACACCGTCTTCAATGCTAACATTGATGTAACCTTTAATAGCTGGTGAGTTCTTGATAAACCGATAAGAAGGATATTCGATGATAAGATTCCTCAAAATAGCTTGACGTTTATCTTCAATTTCCTTTTCGATCTGCTTCTCAGACTTCTTAGGGTAGGGAACTCTTGGCTTGTAGACATGTCCAGTTACTGGGTTTTTGGTCTGTGGAGCCTTTGGGGTCGATGGTGTATCATCCTTGGTTGATACGGTGGCATTGGGGCTAAATCTGCGTTTTTTGTGTCTGAAATAGTTCTGTCTCGCGAAGAGTGTCGATCGACACCCTGATGATGTCGTTCGACACCATCGCGTGACGAGCTGTTCTCTTTTTCTCCTCTCGACACAGGTCCGTTGTGAGCGTCGACACTCTTGAGTATCGAATGACACCCACCATGGTGTCGAACGACACTGTCTACTGCAGTCTTCAAAATCACGTTTTTCTCATAATCTTCCACCAAATCGAGCTCCTCTTGGGTCATACTCCTGCCAAGAACTAATTCCATCTCTTGTCTGCTTGCTAGGCTGGCCATATTGACGTATTGCTTAGGATTTGATTCGGTCTTCCCTAGAAGAAATCCTTCTTGTATCCTTACTGATTTTGCAGTTTGAGCTACTTGACTATCAAACTTCTTGACATGAGTGTTGAGAGCTTCAAACTTGTCGTTCAGATCAGTGTACATCGCATCAATCTTTCCATTAAAATCCACAGTCAGCTTTTGTTGTCCTTCAAGCAACCTTTCGAACATAAATTCAACTTTGAGAAATTCTGATGACTTTGGAGATGGAGTCTGATCATCTGAATTTCCATTGGTGGTGTAGCCTCCTTGGTTTTGTTTCTGAAATGGCTGATTGAAATTGAAGTTCTTGTTATGACCATAAGAAAACTTAGACCCTTGAAAATTCTCACCAACAAAGTTGACATCCTCAGTAACTTCCTCTTCATTCGGATTGACATCAGCAAAGGAAACTTTCTTTTTTAGTTACTTAGCATCATGTTGTGCATTGAGTTCAATGTAGCTTGAAATTCAGCAAGTTGTGCTCCTTCTAAACTTCCCACTTGGTTTTGTCTCTCACTGTCAGACATCTTTGTGCTATTGCTGGAAGCTAAATTCTTGATAAGGATAAAAGCATCTTGAGGATTCCTAGTCATGAAATTCCCATTGCTTGCAGAGTCAAGAGACATTTGGTACCTCCAATCTACACCTCTGGAGAAAGTGCTGAGCAACTGAGCATCGCTGAACCCATGATGTGGACAGTCCCTCTGGTATGATTGAAATCGAATCCAAACTGATTTGAAAGACTCTCTGGGTCCTTGACTGAATGAAGAGATCTGTCTCCTCAAGTCCTCAGATCTAGCATCATCATAGAAGTGGTTCAAGAAGGCATTCTTTGTTGCTTCCCAAGTAGTCAAAGAGCGTGGTGGAAGTTGTTTGAGCCAGCTGGCTGCTTCTCCTGCAAGTAAATAAGGTTTGCAGAATAGATAGTCATTTGATACTCATGCAGCCGTGATGGAGCTGACAAGATCCTCCACTAGGATGCTCATTGGGTTTTCCACTGAATTGATGTTGTCCAACTAAAGCATACATCTGTGGACAGATGCTAAAGTTGTTTGCAGTGAGTGGTGGTAATCTGATGACAGATCTGTTAAAGTTGTTTGCAGTGAGTGGTGGTAATCTGATGGCTGCTTCAGGTTCATTCAAGTTCATAATCTCCTGTTCAACGATCACATTCCCTTGATTGTCAAGCTTCTGGCCTTGAGCGGTGCGTCTCTTTCCCTCAGCATCATACAACTGACCATCTTCCTTCTGAATAAGAATAAGAGCTTGTGGCATGGTCGCTGATTTGTTTTTTGCTTTTTTTATACCTAAAATAGAAAATAAATCTGTGAGTAATAAAAATAAATTAAATTAAAAAAACAAAAATCAATAAAAATATATTTTTTTAAAACGAAAATTAAAAATGTAACTAAAACTTAGGCGAAATTCTAAAACTATAATCTATAGGCAGACAATTAAGTCCCCGGCAACAGCGCCAAAACTTGATATGCTCAAATTTACCCTAAGAGCTAACTGCAAGAGCACAGCTTTTTTAAGCTCTGGACTTTCCATAACTTTCCTTGATATGCGCCAAAACACGTTTTGAGTATTCTGTGAACTTTCCATAATTTTTTGGGCGATTTGTGCAATAAAAAGAAAGTTTCCTTTGCTGTTTTTGAAGGGGTGTCGATCGACACCTTTGTGGGTGTCGTTCGACACCAAGCCCATTCTCGGCCTACTCTGTTTGCTCGCCAGAACGACCTGGCTTCACTAAAACGGGCATATCTCTTCAACCGTGAATCAGAATGAGTTGAAACCACCACCAAAGTGAAGCTAGCTCAATTTCTTATCTTGTGTCAAAATATGAGATCAAAATTCTATCAGTAAGACCTCCATCTGATATGATTTTTGAAGTCCTTCTGACTGGTTCTGCATCATCATTTGTTAGTTTGCCTCCTAAAGCTCCAAAACACTATAGAATGCTCCAAAATACCAAATATGTGTTTTAACCTGTAAATACTAGTAAAGACTAAAAAACACCTAAAAACTCGATAATTCACTTTATATTGTGGCTAAAAACCATAAACCACACGATATATCATTAGACAATCTCTTACAATTTACAAATATGGGTAAAATCGTCATTTTCTAGTGTGTTGTCTAGCATAACAAATAACCTTGGCTATTTAGACAATTTCATACCCTTGTGCAGGTCCGGCCCTAGGCTAAAGCCCAAGAAGCACAAGCTTTAGACGCCAAAATTTTAATAAGAATTTGGGGCAACAGAATTGAACAAATTCTTTATTGTGGTCTAATGGTTCTGTTATCATTGATTGTAAATCAACCAGGGTTCAAATAACATTGAGGGCATATATTTTTTCTTTTTCTTTAGCCAGCCAAATGTTTTGACATTTAGGCCCTGACTTGTGGGTGTTGGTAAGTAATTGGTTCTATATTTTATTATCAGTTATTGCATTAGCTAAAATATTATGTTAATTGTTAGCTATAAATATTAGTGAGGACATCATCGCTTTAAGTCAGAACAATCGCTTTATGTGAAAAGGTCCCATGTTTACGGAGCCTGGGTACCTAATTTTATTAGTACGTCAACGTGCTGAAGAAATAAATCTAGGACTATATGGTTGGTTGAGTGAATAAAGAAGGTGAAAAGAAATACAATTGTCGTGGAAACTAAGGCATGATCAATCACGATCACTATTCACGAAGATAATTGGAGAATAATGTGTCATACTCAAAAAACTGTCCACGAAAAGAAGCAACACACGGGTTAGGATTTTGGTAATGCATCAACGAAAATATACCCATGTGATTGCAACTCGTCCAAGTTGGGAAAGGAAAAGCCCGGATATTTAAAAGCAATTCACTCAAAGCCCACAAAGAGAAAAATATGGTTGCAAATAAGAGATGAACTCATCATGTGGTGCCTATGTAACTATGTAAAACGATGACATCATAATCCACGTATTGGAATGCCATATTAAAAAGTTTTTTATTATTTTTTATTCAATTTAGTTGCTCTCACAAATTTGAGACTTAGTTATATAATAAGATCTTAATTATTAGACTGAGGTTGATTAGCATACATACCTTATCCTTCATATGTTACCAATGTTGAAATATCAACCCAAAGTCCCACATCAAAAGTTAGACAAACTAGTGTTTAATATATAAATCAACAAATACTCCAATTAGTATAAGATCTTTTGGAAATGAGCCCAATAATAAAACCGTAAAAGATGTGGCCTAAAGAAAACAATATTATGGAGTTAGGATGGGCTTATAAATTCCATTAACCAAATGATAAGAATTTTAGAGTTTTCATTTCCACGCGATAGTTTAATATATGTGTGGTTCTGACGATGGGAGTACCTAAAAGAATAAGAGTTCAAGTTGTGATTTAAAGTGGCTAAGATTAATCGGGGTATCTTCTCCAACTAAGAGATTCGACCGGAAACTCTTACGATTATAAGTATAATCAGTCGAATTCATTTTGATTTGTGGAGAGTTCGTCAATATCGTATTTGATTCATATCTGTTATAACAACTATTCATAATAACCAAAATGATTTTATGTATGAGTTCTGTGTTTCCTGATGAATAGAACTTAAATATTTTAAACACAGTTTCAGATATACAAAAACTATTTTCATATGCAATACATATAGGGATCTAATGTCTTGCTAACTTTTGTTAGTCTCAATCCAAACAAAGCTTAGGTTAGAGTGTTTTTTTCAAATTAGGAATTTTCGTTCCAAAAACAGTTTCTTTAAAAACATGTTAAGCATAGGTTAGTTGGGAAATTAGCATAAAAAACCTTCAAAGTGGCGAGTAATGACACTTCAAACCTCCACGTTTTTTCACTAACACTTTAGACATTCAAAGTGACACCACTATTACCATAAATTCCCCCAAAGTGGTAATTTTGTATGCGCCGTCATTTTACTAAACAGGAAACGTAACTCCGTTAACGGAGCAGTTACACCGTTTTTTCTCTTTTTACACACGTGAGCGGAATTTGATTAAAAATAATAACATGTTTATATAGATCTAATAGAAAGAAAAAAAACCAAATCGTTTTTCTGGGGAATTAGGGTTAAAAAAAAATCGATTGAAGAGGGAAAGGGGACAAAACGAGAGAACTTCGAGACAATTCAATCGAAGGCCGGAATCGACCAAGTAAGTTTTAGAGGATGTGAATTAGGGTTCTCGGACCTCATTCTTATGAACTGAATTTCTAATTGGCTTAACTTGAATATTTGGGATATCAGGGACGGCTCATTGTTTAGGGTTATTTGGTAAAGGGGTTTCTGGGATATGAATTTGGTAATGTATTTAATCCGCGAACTGTTTACTTTGTTTAGATGGCTCAAAGTTCAAATTCATCAACAACCGAGTGCAAGAATGAAAGTGGTGTTCAATGCAATTGTAAGTGTCCAACAAAGGTCGTGAAAGCTTGGACTGATGAAAATCCTGGGCGTAGGTTTTATGCTTGTGGAAAAGGGTGTAGGATAGGTAATGGATATGACTCTTGTAACTTCTTCCGTTGGTTTGATTTGGAGAAACCACACGGATGGCAGCATGTTGCTTTGTTGAAGGCAAGAGATCTCATTCGTAAGTAAAGGGATGAGATTAAGAGCTTAAGGAACATGGTGAGTGAAATGAGTAGAGAGGCTTAAAGGATTGAGATGAAGAATCCAAGTGAATTAGAAGATGAAATGAAGCTATCCCGTGCAGAATGTGAAGTTGTCAATCAAGAGGTAGTGGCACTAAATGAGAGAATTAAGGGTTTACGTAATGTCCTTGTAACCTCATATGTTGGATTTGCTATGGTGATTGGAGTGATCATGATGATGTGGAAAAACAAGGACTAGCATGGGAAGAAGATTGTTGTTTGTTCCATTTACTTTATGTTACGTTGTTTAATTCTGGTTTGTTTCCTTCTGTAAGACAATATGATGTTAAGACAATGATGTTTTGTTACTTTTGTTTCATGATTATGATGTTAAAGATAATATCTATGGTGTCGTTTTGTTTCTTTTGTCTTTTGGATTTTGTTAGTAACAATAACAATGTAGTATATACAACAACAAAGACAAAATACTAAAAATCATCAATTGTCATCAAAATAGCACTTAGTTCATACAACAACAACCTAATACCAAAATAAAAAACATGGTTACGACTTTGGTTCATATACCAAACCATCAATTGTCACACAAAAAAAAACAGAGAGCAAGCTAAAAGAACCGTACAATAGATTCCTTCAAAATCCACAAAATACCATTTGATTACTGAGGGGGGTTGCGGATACTCAGTATCTTGAGCATTTGAAGAACTATCAGCTGGTGGAGGTTGTGGAGGAAGGTCAGACCTATCATACACTCTACTCCCAACCACTTCTAATGGCCTGTTTGTAAAATGACTCCAATACACCCCAACACCTTTAGGTATGTTGACTGTTTTCCTTAACTCCAATGGTTTTCTACGAGGTGGTTTCTTGACATGAGGTTTAGGTGTTGTGGAAGAAGTTGATGGTTGAGGAGCACTAGATGATGCAGGGTAAGAATCACCTGTCCGAGCAGTGGCTTCTTCACCTACAGGTTGGGTGTTGCTTTCAAAAGGTGTAGGCTTCCTCTTCTTCCTTGGTTGTTTAGGGTGTGGTGTGACTCCCTGAAAATGAGTACAATAAGTTTACCAAAGAGTTAGAAATAAGTTAGACTGATTATAAGCTTATAAGTTAGAAAAATGTGATGAATCCCAATAAAAGTTACCTCTTCTGGCTGTTTACAAGGTCTGCCACGCCTATTTTTTTGTCCCTCAACAATAACTTTTTCATTCTTACAGCCTCTCTTGATTTGGCCAGGTTGTAAGCAGTTGCTGCAGTGGGGTATTCTTCCATGCCTAGTTGTTTTTCCTTTATTCTTCATATCCTCAAATGGCTCCGTCCTTTTGTCACGCTTCTTCTTCCTTCCTCTTCTCTTGTGAACCACAGGAATGGCTATTGGAATCTTGTACGTCTTCCTCCAAAACTTCTCCCCATTTACAGGTTTGATGCTGTCATTATATGTGTTCTTCAGAAATGATGCATAATAATGTTGAGCTGTATAGTTCACAAGATCGTCATGGTTGTCATCTAGCACACAAATTGCATGTTTACATGGTATACCTGCCAAACAGAAACATAGAGACATGTAAGTTAAAATACACAGTCAGATAAAGATAGATAGATAAACATAGATACAATAAAGGTAGATAAAAGTTGGGAAATATACATGTCAGATCCCATCTTCTAAAAGCACACTCATGTGTTGACAAAGACACTGAATAACCACAATCAAACTCTGTAACCTCATACAAAGTGTTGCCACTTCGATGTGTTTTACAGTGCTTGTTTTCCATTGTAGCCCTCTCCAGCAATTTCATTGTGATTGGTGAGAGAAAAGTGATGCACTTTTCAGCTTTCAAAAACCTCCTTGATATCCTATTCATTGCTTGTCTTCTAATATCTTCTAGCATGGTTAACACAGGCTTGGCACTTGCAAACTTGATTGTCCTGTAAAAAGCTTCTGACAGGTTGTTGTGGACATCAGCACAATGAGAATCAGTTGTGAAGAAGGCTCTGCACCATTTCTCTGGTTCCTGCGTTATCAATGCAGCATGTGCTGCAGGATCATAAGCTGACAACAAGTTCATATTCTCTTCATACTCTCCTTCGTTGTAGCTGTAAGCAATAGACCAGAACAGATTTTTATACTCTGATCGTGAGAAAGACTTCTTCCAGTTAGCATATATGTGTCTAGCACACATACGATGCTATGCAATAGGAAGCTCCAGATATAGCTTTGAGTAAACCTTGTGAATCAGTAAAAATGAAACATAATATAAATCACAACACATATTATAAGTCAGGGAAAATATAATTTGTAGAACCAAATAACTAAAGTATTTTACCTTTGCCTTGTCTGAAATGATAGTCAAGTTATCTCCTGTTTCCAAGTGGAGATTATCCTTGAGTTTCTTCGCAAACCAAGTCCAAGTGTCAGTGGTTTCACCTTTCACAACTGCCCAAACAATTGGATACATCTTGTTATCAGCATCTCTGCCTACAGCTGCAAGCACATCTCCTGTCAACTCCCATTTCAGAAAGCACCCATCTTGACCAATGACACGCCTGCAATTGTTCAACCAAGCCATCCTCAATGGTTCAAAATAGATGTAGAAGGAGTGAAAAATGTCTACACCATTGACATTTTGTGTTGAGCTCCGTGGTGATTCCTGGATTTGACCTTTTCAATTTAGCTTCATAATCCCATAGTTTCCCAAACTGGATTGCCTGAGCTTCAAGGATGTTGTCCAGAGTTATCCTTCTCCCTCTGTAGCACTTAGAAATAGACACAACAATGTTGTAACGTTCCTTTATTGAATCATTGATCTGATTTGCTTCCAAATTCACATTCCTTCTTAACTCTTCTCTAAACAAGCCTGCAATCACTCCTTGTTTGAGCATAGAAACTCTGCTTGTTTTCCCATGGTTATGCACATTATGACACAGTTTCACCATCCACCTATTAATTGGCTTCTCAACAGAGCAAAAAACCCTCCAACCATATTTCTCTATGCAACAAACAACTGCAATCATATTTGCTTCTGACTTGGCTATCTTCACATCAAATTGAGTGTTCAAAACATACCTTAGCAGTTGATCTTTAAACTCCAATCCAGTGTTGAACTTCTGAAACAACCACAAGTATGGCTCTTTGTCAAAATCCCCATGGAACTGATCCTTTGACCCTCTTTTTCTCGGATGTCTATCCCAATCATCCCATTCTTCCTCAGATTCCAGTGGTGTATCAGGGTATAAATCATCTCCTAATCCAAATTTTGGATCGCTTTCTTCATCTCCACTCTCTTCTGTACATGCCTTATCCAAATCCACACTAGTATTTGTACCTTCTTCAAACAAAGACTTAAATCTATCATTGTTTCCACCATCCATGCATCTAAGACCACCTCATCTCCCTCATCATCATCAACCATATTCGGGTTTTCTACACTCTCCCATTGCTGCTCATGTTCCTCACCATCAACCACATCTGGATGTCTCTCATCCTCTGATTCCTCAGGTTCGTGGTCTTATGTTGGCCTTTCAACATCCGCATTTTCTGCTTCTTCCTCCTCTTCATCGTCAGCATCATCTTCATATCTTCCATTGTCACCATCAGATTGTTTTATGCCATTCAACTCCTCAAGATCCTCTCTTGGACTACTTGGAAGACATATTATGTCAACAGGAAGGTTTTGAGAGCATTCATGCTCAATATACACATCAACCTCATCATCTTCAAAGCCCCTACACTGAATTAACTCCCCCATGTCTTCATTACCCGAGTCAAACACATAGCTCATTGTCTTCATTTCTGCTATTCCCTTTTTGTGCCAAATCAATGAGATTGATGTGCTAAAATGCTCACCCCTGATAAACGCCTCAAAATTCTCCCATTTAAGCTCACCCACTTCCCAAACCACACTCTTACAACCCATCTCCATTTGGTAGTCGTAATCATCGTCTATTTTTTACATGGTTCCACCATAGTGGATCTTCAGTTTCACAGTCTCTGTCGACCTGAAATAGAAGAACAAAGACCCGAAATTGATTAGTGAAACCAAGAAAAATTGTTTCGGACTTCACTTCGAATCCCTTCGAAAACCCTTCAAAGGACCAATTGAACAACGAACATTACAATATATTGATTCTAAATGAGAAACAAAAGACACTTACCCCATATCGACTCTCAATTTGTCGATTCCGGCCTTCGATTGAATCGTCTCGAAGTTCTCTCGTTTTTGCCCCCTTTCTCTCTTCAATCGATTTTTTTTAACCCTCATTCCCCAGAAAAAAGATTTGGGGTTTTTTTTTTGTTTCTATTAGACATCTGTAAACATGATATTATTTTAATGAAATTTGGCTCACGTGTGTAAAAAGAGAAAAACGGTATAACTGCTTCGTTAACGGAGTTACGTTTCCCGTTTAGTAAAATGACGGCGCATACAAAATTACCACTTTGGGGGTTTATTGTAGTAGTGGTGTCACTTTGAAGGTCTAAAGTGTTTTAGTTAAAAAATGTGGAGGTTCGAAGTGTCACTATTCGCCACTTTAAAGATTTTTTATGCTAATTTTCCTAGGTTAATTTATAGACTTAGTCTAATTTGACTGCTGATAATAAAAATTAAAAAAAAGAGTTTAATTTGACTTATATTATATGTTGCATAGACTTGTAGTCTGTGTTCATCAAGCCATGATGTCACTGAATGGTGAATGGATGCAGTTTTAGACGGCTTTAATAGTCATGTGGTGTAAAGGATTTCCAAATTATTACCAGAAACAATGTTTTAATTGTTTGTTTCCTAAGAGTTTGTAGTGGGATGATACCTAAATGGCTAAACTATAAGCTCGTGTCTCTCCAAATCTACTCGAGTTTCATAATAGATTGGGGTTATATGATCAGGTTCGTTCGTAGTGTAGTAATTTAAAATCGTCAAAAGTGAGAATGAAAGATTTAACGTGCGCACCTATGAATGGTTCATAACATGACAGTCGCATTACATCACATAATTTGAATTCCTTCCTAAATAAAACTCCTACTACATCTAAAAAGAAGAGAGAGCCATATCTTTAACAAGAAATATAAAAAAAAAAACTACGAGGGAACATTTGAAAGGGACAGAAAGAAAACAAACATTCTCTCTTATGAAACTTAATAGACATAAATCATATATCTCAAAATCAAATAGTAATATATACATGTACTTAGCTCCGTTTTTATTAATTTCCGTGATATAGAGATCTATAAATTGAAGTAGGATGTCACGTTTTTGGTGTAACCATATTGTTTAAAAATGGCTTAAGAATTTGGGAATAATTTAGGTGAACGAAGAAGTGGGCCAGAGATGGGCCCAAAAGAGGGACACGTGTGCTAATAAAGGCAGAAAATAGAACCGGTTTCACACGAGTCTGGTTAAGTGTTGTTGTACTCGTGACTCACCGACGTGAGACTCTCTTCGCTCTTAATGGCTCGCCGTCGGTGCTATAATGCTATACCACGCCCTTCTTCATTTCTTCCAATTCATCTTTTCTTTCTACTTTAGAATGTAAATCCTATAAATCATTTGGATATGTTCTTTAACTTTTTTAACATAACACTATTCACGTGTGAGAATTTACATGGCCTCTCACAATAGTATCACAAGATAATTCGCCTGATTATACGTGTGATGAAAACTATCATGTTATCTAATGTAGCATTGGGTGTAGATCAGATATCTTTTTAAAATACTTGTTATTCTAGTTGACTTATGGATAGGTTTTTGGTGTATTAAACTTAGAAATCAAGAAATGGAAATACATCCATTTAAAACTAATATACATTATTCGATCCGAATATTTATTCTGATTTAACGTTTTACCGTTTATTTTAAAACTATTATATTAAAAAAGTATATGAACAAACAATTTAACCAAAAAGCAAAATATGTATATAGCTATAAAATTATATTTAAATTAAAACTTAAAAATATATCATAAATTGATTTCAAACCTAGAATAAAATCGTGTTATATTTTAAATAAAGCTATGTAAGAAACTAATAATGTAGATATAAATATTTTTTGTAAAATTTTAATATCCGGTATTCAAATTTTATCCGTGGATGATAGAATTATAATATTATTTATTCGATTTCAAGCTAAAAAATTTTAAGCATTGGAAACTTAACTAACATGTTAAGAGCTTGGTATCATATTTAGATTCTCACATGAATATAATTACAAATTTAACTCATCTTATTTAAGATGAATTATTTGCAAAAGACAAAAAAGGTTGAGTAGAGAAAACAAAAAGAGCAATAGGAAGAAGAATAAGGAGAATTCAAAAATTAAAAGTGAAAAGGGAAAAAATATAAAGAGAAAAAGACAGAAAAGGAAAGAAAGAAAGCGAAATGTGATTACAAAGTAACAAGTGAAAGCCACTGGAAGACACATCCTCGAGCTATTTACCTGACTTTGCATTTTCCCCTTAAAGTATAAAAACTGTTTATATTTTTTCCCCGAAACATATTATAAAGTCATCGGTTCCTCGTAAAATGAAATATAGAGCAATGTTTTCTTAGCACCATTATTATTTCGCTGGATCATGGGGAGAAACCGGAGAGACAAACAGTTAAACATCATAAATAAATATATAATTTTTAGGGACAACAATTATAATATATTCATTTAATATCGTAATATTATTTTTTTAATTTGATTTATGTATTATACAACTTCGAGCCGATACTGATTATTTTTATTATAAATTTGTTTTGGTTATTTATCAAACCCATTACTTAGAACAAAAATTAAAATCAACTACAATGGTAGTATAAGAAAATACATATATTTATGCATCTAAGCTTGTATCAGCTGTTTATAAATGATTGGAGATAGTTTGGTAATTTAGGAGGATGTATGGAACATTCCAATTTATGGTATATAATGGTGTATGTGAAGACTGAAGAGATTTAAGAGAATTGATTTGGTTATCTATGTCATCAATATGCATTTATCTTTTCGATCATTTGATCAGAGATAATTTCAGGATTAAGCGTGTTTGAGATAAAGCAATTTAAGGATGGAAAATCCACTGAAAAATGATTTGTGGTACCATGTGAATGAGGATACGAAAAAAAATCTTGTGGTGGTTATAGGATTAGTAAACAAATTTTCCGAGTCTCCTAAATTAACGTATAGACCGTTAGATAGAGATTGGACCATGGAATGAAAGAAGATATGGGGCCTCGCACGTTACAGTATATATCCATGCATATAAACAAATCAACCATACTCCAATAATCTGATACATCTCGTAGTTGTATCATATCATAGATTTTGTAGTTGCTGTATGAAATTCTATAGCGACCGGAGCGAGGGGTACTGTCTCCGTGGAAATTAAGTCTTAGCCATATATATAATATTAGGAGGAATTCATTGGTTCGCATGAGACTATTGATGCGTGTAGGTTATAATTAACTTAGACTACTAATTAATCGTTTAGTGGTTCACATGACATAATATATATGCACTCATCCATTTCGCTGATCTCTACAAGATCCACATATGCATGCATGACCCTAGTCAGAGCACGATGACATAAAGTTACAATTTATATAAGTATTTAAAATATTCCTAAGACTAGCTAGAGACCGAGCAGGGCCTGTGCTAACATTCTTGGGTTGGCAGGTACTAACTTTACTCACTTATGAACTTGGCTAACTTCTTCTGGTCGCTAGCATATATGTTATGGACATGATTTCTTTCAACTAATTATTCATTTTTCCCATCGCCATGAGTTTTTTTTTTATGCATTAGATAGCTGAAAGTTTATACTATCAGGTTTCTCTAAATTGGAAATATTGACCAAAAGAATTATATCGACTTTCATATGAATTGTTAATTTTATAGAAGAAATATCGATTTAATTATTATCGTATTTAAATTCAAATACGATTGGATATAAAAATCAAATAAATTGTTGTCATGTAAAAAGAACGTTGAAACAATAATGTGTTTTTAGTTCCAGACTTGCAGCTAAGATGAATCAAACAAATTTGAAAAATTGTACAGCTCATTATAAACAATAATAATAGTAAATTTTAGTGTTGTTGACAAAATTGGTAGACAAAACTTTAGCAATGTCTCATCAAGAATCCGGGACATCGGAAAGGGTAAAGAAAAACAAAGATACGTAGTCATAGTCATAGGAGAGACATAGGGGCAAAACAGTCATTCAACAGAGCGAGGCCCCCTAGAAACTTGGTGTAGTAGTACGACTTGTGCTAAAGTTCTTCTTCACAACGGAACAAAGCGAAAGGAATTTCAAAAAAAGTGACCCTTTCATTTCCTCTTTATTCCAATTTCACCCCTTTCTTTTATAAAACATCTCAATCCCCCCCCCCTTTCTTCTCTCCTCTCTCTCTGTCACTACCCGTTGAAACACAAACGGCTCTCTCTCTCTCTCTCACTCACTTTCTCTCTCGCTCTCGTGAACCTTTCGGTGGTTTAGTAATATGAGCCTCGAGGAGTGGTGTTCTCGTTCTCTTTCTCGCCATCTCCGGTTATGAATCATTCCAACAACAACAATCCAGTCACAGCTCCGCCGCTACATCCGCCGCAGTCTCACCGTCCTTGTACTTCTTGTGATCGTCATCCAGAAGAGTGTTTCACTGGATTTTGCCCTTCTTGTCTATTCGAGCGTCTCTCTGTTCTAGACATCCCTTCTTCTTCTAGAAACCCTCCCTCTTCCTCTGTTTCCAATCTTAGGTCAGTCTTTAAACCCTCGTCGTCTTCGTCGTTGTTCCCGGAGCTTCGGAGGACGAAATCATTCTCAGCAACGAAGAACAATTCGTTGAGTGCGTTTGAGCCGCAAAGGAGATCTTGTGATGTGAGAGTTAGAAACACTCTGTGGTCTCTGTTCAACGAAGAGGAGTGTGAGGGAAAGATTGTAGTAAAGTCACCTGTTTTCGAGGAGGAAATTGGAATTGAAAGCGAGAGAGACATTAATTGTGGGAATCTCGAGGTGCCCAGAAGCTTAATCGACGAAATCGTTGAAGAGATTGAAGAAAGAGACGATTTTGAAGAAGCAGAGGAAACAGAGCAATTGAAGGAAGAAGAGCAAATGGAGACGACGACGAAGAAACCCAGTAGGAGTTTCTGGTCAGCTGCGTCGGTATTCAGTAAGAAATTGCAGAAATGGAGACAAAAGCAGAAGCTTAAGAAGCATCGGAGCAGAGGAGGAATCGGAGACGGATCCATGGCGTTACCGGTGGAGAAATCGATTGGGAAGCAACTCAGAGATACACAATCTGAGATCGCTGAGTATCGGAGATCTTGTGATACAGATCCGAGATTCTCAATTGATGCCGGAAGATTCTCGCTTGATGCCGGGAGGGTTTCTTTTGATGCTGCTAGGGTTTCGGTTGATGACCCTCGTTGCTCTTTTGATGAGCCCCGAGCTTCTTGGGATGGTTATTTGATTGGAAGAACGGTGGCTCCGCCGCGAATGCCGTCCATGTTGTCTGTAGTGGAAGATTCTCCGGTTAGAAGTCAGAATCTCCGGTCAGATGGGCACATTGCGGTGGAGGAGCCACCACAACAACCTGAGATTCTTCCTGGTGGATGTGAACAGACTCGTGAGTACTACACTGACTCGTCTTCACGAAGGAGGAAGAGTCTTGATCGGTCTAGCTCCACTAGGAAGATATCAGCTTCTGTTATTGCTGAAATCGACGCTCTGAAACGTTCTGCTTCGAAGACTAGAGTCTCGCCTCCAGTTGACTTAAAACACTTGGTTACGCATTCACATTCACATTCGCATTCGAATTCACTCAGAGAGGATTGTTCCGATATTGGTGTCCGAGGAGAAGACGTAGGGACTGTGGAATCAAGCAAGAGAGGGACTAAGAAGTCTAAGAGATGGAGCTGGAACATATTTGGTCTGCTTCATAGGAAAAACGGGAACAAATACGAAGAGGAAGAAGATAGAAGCGGGGTTGATAGAACGTTTTCGGGGTCGTGGAATGTAGATACCAGAACAGGGTTTGATCCGAAGATGATGAGGAGCAATAGTAGTGTGAGTTGGAGAAGTACTGGTACCGGAGGAGGAGCGTTGAAACGGAATAGTGTAGATGGATATGTTAGTGGGAAGAAGAAGGTTAGTAGTAGTAATAGTACTAATGGGAGAAAGATTGAGAATGGAATGTTGAAGTTTTACTTGACACCGAGTAAAGGAAGGCGACGAGGAAGCAGCGATTCGATTGGACAGACTACAGCAGCTCGGCCAGTTCCGAGTTCTCATCCCTTGGGTAGAAATGTTATGAACCTTTACTAACTAAACTGTTATGGACTCAACAATCTTTATTTAGATGTAGTTGAAATAAGTTGTGGTGAAGTTTGTATTGAAAGAAATTGTTCAAACTTTTTTTTGGTTTTCTGATTTTGTTCAGTCTGATTCTTGTGTTGGGATTTGGTTACTCAATAACAGAAAGTTTAGTTCAAGCCCTTCAAGGGTTGATCAATCTTCTTTGGTAATAGATGTATACAGATATTTGAGTTGTTTGCATTTGATCTTAGCTAAATCAAGAGCAACTTATGGACTAGAGAAGGTTCGATATTAATCAATTAACTTAAGAGACTTTGACTATGATATTCCAAAAAATTCGAAATTTCTGAATCTTGGAGACTGACATTCCGAAATTTTCGCATAACGCTTCCATTTAATTATTTTTTTATAATAATGCATACCTCTTTAGTCTTTACATCTCTTTTACCTTTCACATGTGAATATTTTAAATTTCCTCCTTTGCAATCAACAAGTCAAAAAGCGACAAATTATTTTTAAATGTCAACAAAAAGTAAAAAAGGATGATTTGTCAGTATATTGGTACAAGAAGGAGAAGAAGTTTTTATTTATTTACCGTCTCAAATCGTAGAGAAAGCAAAGGATACAAGCTTTGTAAGAAAATACAAAATTCCAAATATTTTCCTCATCCAGGAACATATTACAGATAAGTGGAACATGTTAAGGAGACATGAAAGTAACAAACAAGAAATGTTAAGGAGACAAGAAGAGCCCGTGGGAGCAACCAGGGTGAGTCCAAATTTAATTAAGGCCACAGGGCAAAACATTAATTTTCTTTGGCCTTATGTTAATGAAAACAAGTTTAATCATACAAATCGGAACTCTTTGTCAAGCTCGAATCTTTTTTATTTTTTCCAACTGAATTTTATAAATAAAACTTAGTGAAGAACAACAACAACTACACTACAAAGGATTGGATGACAAAAAAATAAAAAAAAACTACGAAAGGACTCAAAAGACCGCACCACTTCAAAACAAAAGATGATATGAGGAGCTTGAGTCGAGCTAATAATTACACAAAAAATAAGAGATAAAACCGATTTTTAAACCCTCTCACATTCGAAATTCTCCTTTAGCCAAACCGGATAACCCACAACCACATATGGCTAGAACCTATCCTCTGACGTCACACAAGTAGCTATGCGAGTGGCACATCTATTTGTCATCTTAGATTCTCCAATAAGTTTCCAAATTGTAAAATTTTGTAGCACAATCTTCATTTCAGAAGCCTGGTATCTCTCAATTGCACCAAAGAGGAAAACATCCTTGAGAGGCAAATACAATCTCAAGTTATTAACATGGTGCTTTGTTTTGATCCAGTATAGTTATTAACATGTTGACCTCTTGTTTTTATACATGTGTAAGCCCAACCCAATAGTTTGGTCTAGTAAGCCCATAAATGTTTTAGGTAGCCCATTGCACACTACCAAATTTAACTGAATCAGAAGCTTTTAGGATGATTGAAGTTGTTGACCAAGCAATGTGGCTACAATTTTTGGTCCACGCTGATAAGACATACAATGATCCACACTATGAATAAAGACAATAACAAAAAGTTTTGATCTAAAGTCCCATGATTATGTGTTGTAGTTTGGGATTTGACGTTAATGACTTAATGTAACCTTTCAAAGATTGTTGAGAAAATGACAATAACAAATTAACTAAAATGAGAGGATATTGACACTTTACCCAATTTAAGAATGACAATTCAGCAAATCATCAGTAGAATTAGTGCTTAACTGTAAAACACATCTGGTACGGAAAGCATCATAATTACCAATTTGACCAGAATTAAACTATCTTTATTTACTTACTATCAATTTACCAATTTCTTATATTTCCAATAGTATAAATATAAAAAATTTATTGGAGACTTATTGGCTAGTGGTTTATGCTAATGTGTCACCATCTGAATTTCAGTCCAACTTAGTACATATTACATAATTGTTGAAAAAAAAAAAATTATTGGTAAACTGAACATATGAATATATATATAAAAATGACTGGTAATCTCATTAATTTATCAAAAACATAAAAAATGGTGAATATTACCAAGTCATAAAAGTATATAAATACTTCCAAGTAATGTAAATAAATATTTAATTACCAATCTCTTATGTCCATATCTTGTATGACTTGAAACGGTGGAGTTCAAGTGACACGCATATTCTTAGATTGTAGCCTTAGCTTTGAAACAAACCCAAGCAAGAGTCTGTCATTGTTTACAACGACATGAAAGCCATTTCTCAACTATTTTGGTCTCTTAGTTTCTAAGCATTCTTATCTCCACCTCACTTCACACAGCTTCTAAGACACTTTTAACAATATTTTTAACACTAGATTTGTGACCACTGAATCCACTATACAAATACCAGAAGAAAAAAATGAAATATATATTGTTTTATAATGAAAATATATATCTTGAATCAGATTGTTTGAGAATCTATTCATATGGTAAACTTTCACACAATCTCTGAATTCTTATCGTCGTTTCCAGTGGAATGTTAACAAATGTATTTTTGTGCGAACATCAAGACTGCCATGGACCGATGGCATTCTTCATGTTCGCTCGAGAAAAGTTCTATATTATTTTTAGAACGATCCAAGACTAAATAATGTTTTTGTGTGATGCATAGTCGTTTTTTTGCAATATGGTATATTTGAGATTATGCATGAGTCATGTTTCAAGAGTTTATAAATATTAATTCACAACATAATAAAAAGAGATCCTAAACAAAAAAAAAGTTTTTTTGTTTCAACTAATTGTCTATATAAATTTATTTTGCTTTAACGATTTCATATATATATTTTACATGTGACTTCACAACAAAATTAAACAAAATCATTACTATCAATGATTTGGAGTTGAGAAGCTCATAAATATAACAAAGTACCAAATAGAGTTGATCTTATGTTATAGAGTGGAGGAGCCATCATCTCAAAAGACATGTTAAATTCTACTTTTGATCTTTTTACTCTTGCATGATCAAAAAAGGAAAAGAAAACTCTTTTTACTCTTGTTAATTGGTTTTGAATAGAGAGTTCATATACTTAACTATGTATGAACCAAATAATCTAAATAAAGCATATATTCAATTTTTAAGTCAAACTATATTCAAAATAGACCTGAAATCTATTATTATGAATGGATGTCTTAATTAGACTATTCCTGATTTTGGAGTTGTTTTGAGAGCGTATAAAACTAAAATTGAAATAAAATCTAGCTTAGTTTGGTTCGATCTAACATTTTGTTTCAACTGATTTTCCTCGTCTCTTAGCTAGATTATGAATTGTTGATTATGGATTTTAATTGATTTAGACCTCAAAACAAAAACTTGTGTAGCATCCTTCATTTTTAATCTTTATAAAATTTTGGTGTTATTCTGCGATAGAGTCTCCTCAAGAAGAATCATATTAATGGATCAACCAGTTGTGTGCATTGTTAAAAAAGAAAAAGAAATTTTTTTTTATCAGATGCCATGATTCTATGTAAGAATTTGAATTCGTGGTAGGGTTTTATTGATTTGAAAGAAAAAAATATATCTTTCAATTTTTGGCCAAATAGAAAAAAAAAATATATATATATATATATATATATATATTCAAATTTGAAACTAAACCCTTTTTATTTAAAAATAGATTCATCAAGTATTCATTGAAATGTAAATATTTGGATTTATTAACCCTGTGGACCAAAAGAAAAGAAAGAACTTAGGAAATAGGAAATGTCAATCTTTCCATATTTAAGCACTCACCACAAATAATAATACTCATACTACCTAAGTGTAAGATAGAAGGAGAAAAGGTTTATGTATTCCCGAAGGAATTGGGATGTACGATCTTAAAATGGACAACTCGACCATATATCGAAATTAATCTTAAGTTTTGTGGTCGTTTTAAATATTACTTCGAGTTTAGACGTCTACGTCTCACCAAAGTTAAACAAATTCTCGATCACTTTTCACAACATCTTTTGAAACTTCACGTTATATCGCAATTTAAGTTCCCCATTTTTCATGTGACCATATGTAAGATCAAGAACTTTCTCGTGCATGTATAAGACAAAGCAAGATTCGAATACTAATATTATTATTTGATACTCAATATCGTTTTAGATGTTTGTATACAAATTAATAAAACATATTAAAAATTCTATTATATCCCTAAATAATAAATTGACTATTCATATTTTTTTTTGTATTTGAGATTAAATTGGATATTTAACAAAAAGTTACATTAGAAAATAAGAACGACACTTTTTATGAAACAAAAATATAATTCTAAAACAACACTCTTTAAAAAAGGATGAATTTGTGGAATAGCCAAAAGAAAGAAAATTTAAAAATGACAAAAAAACCTAAATCCTCTGGATAGGATTATGCCACATATGTATGTTTTGGTCATTCATTGAATTATTGAATAGAGGGAATATGTATTAACCTATGATGAATGTTCGATGCAAAATCATTATCATTATTATGAACAGAACATTAATCAACGTTAAACTAAGAACATCCGTCCATCATTCTGTCACAAAACATATAGTATAAATTATTACTCCCTCAATTTCTTAAAAAGTGTCGTTTTGACTCTTTGCACACATATTAATAAAATATATTAAAAGTTCTGTTTTGTCCTTAAATAATAAGTTGTCTGTTCATATTCTTCTTTGTTTTGAGGTTAAATTATGTACTCCCTCCGTTTCATAATAAGTGTCGTTTTAGAGTTAAATTTTGTTTCATTTTAAGTGTCGTTTTGCTTTTTCAAGACAGATTTATTGCCAAATTTTCAGTTTTATCCCTATTTTTCAAACTTATTAATTATAAAAATAAAAGAATATGACATATTAAATAGGGATAAAACGGACAAATTAATGGTTTTATTAATTTGTGTGAAATATGTCAAAACGACACTCTTTAAGAAACAGAGGGAGTATTTAGTATTAAAAGTTATATTGAAAAATGAAAGCGACACTCTTTATGAAACAAAAAAATTAGTCTAAACAACACTCTTTAAAAAACAGAGGGAGTATAAAGTACTTAATACTAGCCAGAGCCTTAGGGGCTGTTACTACGAGTAGGATTTGTGTAGTTTTTAAATGTTAAAGATTGAGAAATTTGTAGAGAGTTTTCTATATTTAAAAATTTTAGTGATAAGAATTATAAGAATTTCACTGGCAATCATGAAATTTTTGGAATTCTGTTTAATGAATTAAATTACAAAGAATTCATGTCCCAATAATATTAGATTTTAATGGAATCGCAAAATTTGTTATTATTATACTTTTCGAATAACAAAGAATTTCGTTAAGAATTTATCTCCCAATAACAGAAGATTTTACTAAAAATTCAAAAATCCATCTCCTAATTAATAACAACGAATTCTAAAAAATTTTAATGTCTCCTAGAAATCATCTTCCAATAACCCCTGAACTGTTATTGGAAATATAATTTGTGTAGATTTTATCGAAAAGATAAAAACAAAATTTATACAACCAAATTCCAGCTAACTGAAAGACAAATGAAACAAGTAATATTATGTTAAATGAAAAAGGTCTAACTCGGTTCTTATTCATCCCTTTAGTTATGTAGACAAATAGCACAATGCTTATCACGTATGCTCTATAAATAGTAACTAAATAAATCAATCTTGATTGTAACTATACCGTTTATCTAGGCTTATATACTCTATTTTAAGTCCAAGAGAACAAATTGAGGAATTGAACAGGTTTAAGAAAAAAAAAAATCTACTTCATATAAGCACAAAACTTATGCATAAGACCATATTTTCAAGTCTTTCAGATTGATTGTGTATAGTTTAGTAGAGCTCTCTTGGGGATTGGCCAACCTTTGCTAATCTTATAAAAAATTTAGGGGATTTTGAGAAAAGATCCATCGATTCTTTTTCTCTTCAACCAAACCGTCTAAAAAATCAAAGACATATTACATAGCTCATTCATCTCCTATACGTTTTTATATTCTTACAATTGTAGATTTTCCGCTTTCTAGGAGAGCTCACACTCATATAATAAATTTTAAATTTTATAGTTTAGTTGATTAATTTATTTTACAAAGTACTAACTATTTTTATAAACTTATTACAAAGTCATTTAACCCAATGGTTGGTCAATGCTGTTATACCAAAAAGGCCGGGGTTTGAATCTCAGATAGTACAATTTATTAATAATTATGTAGATTAACGGAGACAAGTTTACAAGAGATCTCCAACTTTGTTCTAGTAAAATCGTACGCCGTGATCAAATGTATTAAAGGTAAATGCGTGGATCTGTAAGGGTTGGTCAGAGTTGTTCGTTGTAGAATCGTATGTAACTGATCTCATAATAATTTCTAATAAAAATAATAAAAAACCAGTTAACTAATTTGATCATAATTGAGACTTATTTCAAATGAACTAAATATGTCAAATTTTCATGTTAACTAAAATAGACAAAAAACATGTCAACTCAGGTTTCACTTGTGAAAAAATAATAATGATGTAGAATCTACAATTTTTATCCAAAAGAATTTAAATTACATTCACATACGCGAAACATGCACTTGTAGTAAAAAAATTATATATTCCAAACGGATAAGCATATGGTACATAAGTTTTGACCAATCTGTTGTTATGGAAAAAAAAGAGAGGAAAGTTTAGTTTTTGTTTTTTGAGGTTTGGTCAGGGAGATTGGTTGTGGTAAGAATGGGGAATCTTAGTTACAAAGAATTGGATTTTTTGGGTCGACCTACCACCTAAAACGACGTCGCCCCCTTCTCTGGTTTCCAATCTCTTTCTCGTCTCTCCCTTTATAAGCTTGCGTTGGCCAGTCGACTATCTGAAAAACAGAGATAAAAAGGACTTAAAACACATAAGAAGAAGAAGAAGAAGAAGAGATAGAGAGAGAGAGAGAGAGAGAAAGATGGGGTCTTACATGGTTTGTTTTTTGTTTCTTGTATCCTTCTTCTTTGTGTTTCCAGCTCCATCCGAGAGCATGGTTCGCCATTATAAGTTTAACGTGAGTTTTGTTCCCACTTACTTACATCATATGGAGCATTTTCTATACGAGAATGCAACATGATTCACATACATATGTTTACATGTACCGTTTCCATATATGACTTATCATATGAAAGTGAAATCATTTTATGTCATTGAAATGTGTGGATAGTCGTTCTGCAACATATGATATGTTACATATCCACATATTTCACAAATGCTTACGTATGCATGTGATTTCAATTTCATGTAGGAAATCTTAGATATTAATATCACAGTACATAGATATTGTACTAATTACATAATTTTAACATAAGTTACCTACATGTATAATCATTTAATGTAATAGAGATAGATACAAAAAGATATTTACGTACATATGAAATGTGAATGAAACATGTTTTTTTTTGTTGTTGTTACAACATACAATCAGGTAATGATAATGAATTGGCCTGCACTTTTTCATAGTTCCTTTTATACCTTTCCAACATAATAATTACTGATTTTATTTGCGTTTGAAATCACACAGGTTGTGATGAAGAACACGACTAGACTATGCTCAAGCAAGCCAATCGTGACCGTCAACGGTAAATATCCAGGTCCCACAATCTACGCAAGAGAAGACGACACGTTACTCATCAAAGTTGTAAATCACGTCAAGTATAACTTGTCCATCCACTGGTAATTAAAGCTAGCTCTTATCTAATATTCATATAAATCATCATTGATAAGTTTACCAGTTCATTGATTAGATTTTCATATAAATAGGCACGGTGTGAGACAAGTGAGAACGGGATGGGCCGATGGGCCAGCTTACATTACTCAGTGCCCGATCCAGCCAGGTCAAGTTTACACATACAATTACACCTTAACTGGCCAACGCGGAACACTATGGTGGCACGCTCACATCCTCTGGCTCCGAGCCACGGTTTACGGCGCCCTGGTCATCCTTCCCAAACGCAGTGTTCCCTATCCGTTCCCTAAACCTGACCACGAGAAAGTCATCATTCTAGGTATCTTAAATATTTTGAACCATAATTAGAAAGTTTGATCCATATGTACTTGAACTCTCTTTTGTGCCGTTCACCGTATTAATTAAACTGGCCAATAAAATGCGAATTACTATCCATGCAACTTAATACTATTATCCTCAGTTTTGTTTTAGGTTCATTACACAGAATATATATGCTAACTTGGCATGATTAATTAACACTCATCGCAATCGTAGGTGAATGGTGGAAATCGGATACCGAAAACGTTATTAACGAGGCGCTAAAGTCCGGATTAGCCCCTAATGTATCCGATGCTCACATGATCAACGGACATCCTGGCCCTGTTACAAATTGCCCATCCCAGGGTAATTAATTTTTCAGTTACTAATATTAATTTATATAATTTGTGACATTAAAAACTGATTATCGATCAAACCCTCTTTTTGTATCTGAAGGTTACAAACTGTCAGTAGAGAATGGCAAAACCTATCTGCTACGGCTAGTCAATGCTGCACTTAATGAAGAGCTCTTTTTCAAAGTCGCTGGCCATCTTTTCACGGTGGTCGAAGTCGACGCGTGCTACGTCAAACCGTTCAAAACCGACACCGTTATTATAGCCCCTGGTCAAACCACCAACGTCCTCCTAACCGCCTCAAAATCCACCGGCAAATACCTTGTAACCGCGTCTCCCTTCATGGACGCCCCAATCGCGGTGGACAATGTGACCGCCACCGCGACTGTCCATTACTCGGGAACACTCTCCTCCTCCCCAACAACCCTTACTGTCCCTCCTCCGCAAAACGCTACGTTCATAGCCAACAACTTTACAAACTCTCTTCGTAGCCTCAACTCCAAGAAGTACCCTGCCCTTGTTCCTACCGATATTGACCACCACCTCTTCTTGACAGTCGGCCTCGGGCTAAACTCATGCCCTACTTGCAAGGCCGGGAATGGAAGCCGTGTTGTGGCTAGTATCAACAATGTAACATTCATTATGCCTAAAACCCCCTTGCTCTCGGCTCATTACTTCAACATTAGCGGAGTTTTCACGACCGATTTTCCGAAAAACCCACCGCATGTTTTCAACTACAGTGGAGGATCAGTCACGAACATGGCCACGGAAAGCGGTACCAGGCTCTACAAGCTATCGTACAATGCTACGGTGCAGCTGATCCTACAAGATACTGGTGTCATAGCCCCAGAGAACCATCCTGTGCATCTTCACGGCTTTAACTTCTTTGAAGTGGGTCGTGGATTAGGTAACTTCAACTCCACTAAAGATCCAAAACGCTTCAATTTGGTCGATCCAGTGGAGAGGAACACGGTCGGAGTTCCATCTGGTGGATGGGTTGCTATCAGATTCCGAGCTGATAATCCCGGTACGTGCACTATATTAATGTATTATTGTTAAGCCAGTTTGAATTGTAGTCTAGTGAGTAGTGGTTATCGCGGTATAGATTTAAGTTCTAGCTCTAGTAGATATGGCATGGGACATTAATACACATTCTAATATTTCTCATTCTCCTTAATAAACGTAACTCACGTAACACATGCATAAACTATATATATAGTAAATAGTTTATGATTAGACTTGCGATCTCCCGGTTATTAAAAACACAAATAAAATCTTATCGTACGTATAAAGTCAAATACTATTATTATTATCATTACTATATAAAATTGATGTATTGGTATTTTGAAACATGTAGGAGTCTGGTTCATGCATTGTCACTTGGAGGTACACACGACGTGGGGATTAAAGATGGCTTTCTTAGTGGAGAACGGCAAAGGACCCAATCAGTCGATTTTGCCACCGCCTAAGGATCTTCCCAAGTGTTAAATCCAAGATCACACCACGTCCAAGAAGACGAGTTAGTTGTGAATCAATGCGTGCGATTTGGTTAACAAATTTTAATTTTTTCGAGCAAAGCATAATGTTTACATTTTTTGCTCAAGCAAAAGTTTGAAATAAAAAAAAAAGGAAGAAAAGAGCCATGTATTATAACAATTTTTTAATCATTATATTATACCAAAAATTCCATTTTATATTTTAGTACTTTTACAATTGTCTCCAACTCAACTCCTAGCTATATGGCCCGTGATTTATACTTTATTCTTTTGGCCCAACAACTTTATTTTAAAACAGAATTTATATAGATGATATGTGAACCAACAACTTATTTTATTACACATTTATTTTATATCGTCCTTATATCCCCGGATCTAAAAACATGAGTTTTTTTTTAATTACCAAGAGTTTTTTGACGTAAACTCATAAATCTTCTTAGGTTTAAGATCAAATATAACTGGTCTTGTCTCAAGAGTCGTTCGAACCAACAACATCTCGACTTTACCCGAGATCTTTAGCATATGAGCTATTGGATCTTGGTAAAACATATGAATATACTGAAGATGTAGCAGGTTCGAGCTAGGAGCGGTGCTAGCACGAAGCTGAGCTGGAGTGGAGCTGACGTGGATAATTGAATATGTAGATGTCTGAACCACGTGGGAAGCTTGTGGAAGATTCCAGAAGCAAAGTAGATGCTTGGAGAGCAGTTATGGATTGAGGAGATCCATCCTTATCCCTTGGAGAAAAACAAGGAAGGGATAAGAGAAGATTGAGAAGCAACTTCTGGAAGATTCTAGAAGTAGAAGATATGCTCGTGGAGCATGTTTTGGATTGTGAAGATCCATGTTTATCCCTCAGAGAAAAACAAGGAAGGGATAAACATGAGCAAGAGACATGTAGCGATTGAGCTAGTAGTTGAGCTAGCACGACGTTAACGTGAATCTTGCTGACATGGACCAGTGAAGCAGTAGCTGAGCTGGAGGGGGTTTGGAGGATTCTAGAAGAAGATTCGAGAAGTTGGAAAAGGATACTGAATCTGCTTGTAAGCGGTTCAGTTGAAGATAAGGTTGAGTTTATCTTTCCGGAGAAAAAATAGGAAGAGATAAACTTGGAAAGAAATATTGAGATATTTCTTCGGTTATGATCATATCTGATTCGGGTAGATTCAGGTGATTCGGTTGTTGGATCTCTATGTGTATAAATAGAAGATCCAGTCCGTAGATAGGACTTAACGCTTTGGAAAAGCAAAGAGTGAGAGTGTAGAACTTTAGAAAAATAGGTTTACATTCTTGAGAGGTTCTTTGGGTTGTGGATAGATCCAAAGAACGTGTGAGGTTAAAGTTTAGTCCTTCAAGGCAAGACAAACTTGTCATTGAAGCGTCGTGTAACTTGTATGTTACTATTAAACTTTAATATATTTTCTTTGTAGAGAAAATCTCTGTGTCACTCTTTGTGTTAGTTCTTGTGATAGTACGATATCCATTTCATATACGTCTTCATAACCTTAGAGTTATTCAATCATATAAACTTAAACTTAACAGGTTTTAGTAAACAATAGCTAATGTTATTGTACTATATGTTAGGACATTGAAAAGCTAACAAACAAAATATTGCACATGAAGAATTTAAATCGAGCTTAGCGTTGTACTAGCTAGTATATTTAATCCCTCTCCGCCATCTCAAAATATTTTATTACATAGGCATAGCCCTTAGCCATGTGGGGTTAAGACTCTATGTTAAGTGCATGATAATACGAGGATTAACGATTAAATGATTGATTAAGGGGGTGGAGTAGATAAATTAAAGAAACAATATGGTTTATCAAATTGGCCTCTCGAAACACATGACCTTTTGACCTTGAGCCGTCCTCTTTCAAGAAAGGGGATGATGATTTTAATTTCTTTAAACCGACGTTTTATCATCTCAATTATTCGGTTTACTTGTTAACTATTTCTTTTTTCGGTAGTGCTGCCATGAAACCGGAGTTTCTTAATTATCTACATAGATTAGGTAGCTAGGATTTTTATTTTTAAAATAAATCTTTTCAAATATCTTTTAAGTCCTATCTTTTAAGTTTTAAGCGTTTTGGTGAGTTCTCATTATGAACAAGCATAGAGTAACCCATCTGGTTTGTGTAGGTTTTAGCGGCGTAATAAAAATCGTTTTAACAATCAAAGAGACCATGTGATTAGAGATAGATAAGCGACAACAATACATAACAACCTTTTATCTAGTAAAATTCTATAGATAAGACTGTGTTATCAGAAATGAAAAAGAAAAAAAGTTACAAGAAAACAATATTTTTGTGATTTAAGTTTTTTAGCGCCGTAATATACATCGTTTTAACAATTAAAGAGACCATGCATGTGATTAGAGATAGATAAATGACAACAATACATAACAACTTTGATTGGTAAAATTGTATGGATAAGATATGTTATTAAAAATGACAAAAAAGTTACAAGAAAACGAACTGTTTGTTGTCATCTCGAAAATTTGGATAATCTAAATGAGTTCATTAAGAATTAAAAAGTTGGTAAAGTTAGCGAGCGGCTGTGGCCTGCGTGCACTAAGTTTTGTAAACTAGGTACGTACATCGAATACATATGAACCTCTGTAAATTTATATAGGACAATTAATACTGATAAATATTCTATAGTAATGTCGGAGAAACATGTTATACATCCCAATTTTAAATGTACATGCTAAGAAATTTACTAAATAACTATCTTTTTTGAAGATTTATCTAAAGTTCTATGCATAATCTCCTGATCTAATTGAATGCTATGTTTTATATATAATCAAGGGGAAATATAATTCGTTAACATCCGATCGATCATTTATGATGAGTGTGTTTATCGATAGTTTACTCACCAGATTTCTTAATTCGTTTATGTGACAATGTTGGATCTAGGAACAATTTTTATATAGACCACACAATAAAAATTCAAGTTCATTTAACGAGATTATCTCTTTTAATTTTACATAAACAACAAAAACTATGAATTTGTATAGGGTACATGTCTCACCTTAAATCTTCTTACGTCGAAATTTGAATGTTTTGACTTCCGACTTTATGTCATTAGAACAAAACCAGTTAGATTAAAAAAAATGTTAGTTTTTAGAAAATTTAGCAAAAATGACAAAAAAAAATAACCAAAATTTGATGTATGACCAATTAAAAATCATGGCTACAATACACATATTAACAGATTTTAATCCTATTTTGTCCTTCTATTACTTTTTACTCTTTTTTCTCTTCTCTAAAATTTCTTTTTTCTTTCTCGACACAACCCAACTTTCTTCTTTTTTCTCCCTAATTTCCCATCCGTCTTTTTCATCTCCTTTCTCCTTCTCTCTCCTCCATTAATGGTTATATATGTCTTCTTCCTCCTTCCCCAATTTCTCATCCTTCTTCTCCATCCCTTTCTCTTTTTCTCTTCTTTCGTTAATGGCTACACCTATAAAATTGGCACTTTCTTGATCAAATTCAACACCAACTCATCAAAATTACAGTGATTCTTGATCGACTCAATTACCCAAAATCCAATTTTGATCTTTTTAAATAGTTTTGTGAATAACTTTGGATTTGGTTAAAGAAAGAATTTAATATGATAATTACCATAAGGCTTAAACATTATTAAACAAGTTTTTAACAAACTAGGAAGTGGAATCGAAGCCTCTGGGTTTGGGTACAAATTTGAGGCTCATAAATGTAGTCCAACACTTATGTTTATATGTTGTTTGACACTAAAAACCCAGAATTGATCAAGTGAAAAGGATGATGAAGCAAGCATTGTCCTATTCCGTTTTTTGATATACTATTCTATTTGGACAACTGCAAAGAAACAATGGTTAAAAATGGTCAATTGGTTGAAATTTTTGTACTATTCTATTTAGTATAATTATGGCCAATTGGTCTATTATATGTTCTTACTTTTTCCATATAAAAGAATCTTTGTCCTTGTTCCTAGTCACCAATTATATCTTTGAGATGATTGAGATTTACATGTTTATGCCTATAAATCCGATTGTTAAGATAAGTTTATGGTTTATTTGGTACTCGAAATGGATGAAAAAATAGAATAGTATCATACGTGAAACAAAACAGAACGGAATTACATGATTTCATAAGTAGTACAATAAGTAAAATATAACATATCAAAACCTTCAACCTAAAATCTACAACGAGCTTTGTTCCTCTCCCTCTCCTTCAAGATACAGTTCCTAAAAGAAGAGAATTCTTCAAAGAAAATGGGTTTGTTCATATGCTTCACGGACTCAAAGAAGATGGAATTGGGGATTGGTGGGTTCATCAAAACGAGGTTAAGATTGGGTTTTAGGTGATTGGGTCGATCATGAATCGGTCGAATTTTGATTGATCGGTGTTGAATTTGATCTAGAGCTGCCGATTTTAAAGGTGGAGGAAGATGTGAGATCGGGTCAAAGCCTCAACTGATCACTAGGATTTGCAAACCAAGGAAGCGGAAAGGAGAACTTAGGGAGGAAGAAGAACGAAAAAAAAAAAGAGAAATTAAGGGAGGAAAAAAGATACATTTATTAATGGAGGAAGAGAAAAGGAGAAAAGGGAGGAAGAATAACGACGCCAATTTTTATTTCACGGAAGATAGATTAATATTTCAGAGATTTGGTGAGAACAAAAAAGTTTTTTTTCCAGTTCTTTTAGTTACTGACTCAATTTTAGTTATTACATGGTTATTTGCATAATTTGAAAACCCATTTTGAATATTTTTATAATTTAACAGTTTTTAAACTATGCATGCAATGCTTGGTTTTCTCCAAACAAGATAAGTCAACCTATCTCTTTTAAACTTCATAAAACTACATTTGAGTTTCGTTTCTGAAAAATTCAAAGACAGTATATGTTTCTCTATGGTTTTCATAGTGAATATTTATCATGATGACAAACAAGTAAGAAATGGAATACTAAACTATAAAATTCCCGTTGACAACAAAACTACAAGAATCCTTTTGTTATTTGCTTGGGCACACCAGAATAATCATATATTTTGAACGTAAAGTATGGGCTCCAAACTTCCAACTTTAGAATAATAAAAAAAATCAAGAAGTCCAGAAAAGATTTATATAATTAACAAACAAAAAAGGATTTTAGTAAAAAAAGAAGAAATGATTTGTGCAAAGGCACTAAATGTACAAAAGCGTGTGGAGCGCATTATTAGTGGCAGCCCTACAAGCACGCTCGCTCCCTTTTGCTGTCGCTCCGGTGGGTCAAACTGTGTGCCAGTACTCCCTATTGATTCCTAACTCCGTGTCGTTTTTCTGTTGCCTCTCATTTTATTAAAATTTAATTATCTTATTACTTTGTTATATAAAACATACCTCAATTGTTTTGCTGTCGCAAATGGAAACTACTTTTAAAATTAGTGGTTCCATGACCGAATTCGATTTTTTTTTAGTACGTTTACATGTATAAAGAATAATTTCACCAATAAAATATATTAATAGTACATTTTTCCTTTTTATTTTGTTTAGTTTGATTGTACATCTTGTATTTATATACTTAAAGCCTGAAAGGTGAGTTGACTATATTCTAGAAAATTATGTTAAATTGATGAAAACTTAACATACCTCTAACTTGATACGCACCCGTCTTCTGTTTGATCATATTTAATTTATTCAATACAAAGCTTTATATTCTCTCTTTCTAAAAGAAATATTTTTTCATGTTTTCACATATATTATGAAAATTTTAATATTTTATATTAAATATATTATCATTCAATTAAAAATAAATTTCAATAACAAACCAACAATAATTAGTTATTTTAAACAAAAGTCAATAATATCTCTTTAAATTTGTAATTTACAATAACAAATGTACATAAACTTTTAAAAAAAACTATCTTTCTGAAACACAATTTTTTTTAAAAAATCTTTACGAAATGGAGGAAATAATTTGTTTAAAATAAATTATCATACTTTTCCTCAAATACTAAATCGTTGTAATATTAGATTCGTAATATAAATTAATTTTAAAGTACATAAATTAAGCTACACTTAACCCAACAAAAATAAAAACCCTCTGCCCAACAAAGTAAAAATATCATAAGTAAATAAGTTGTAGCAAATATTTAGGTATTTTGGATTTATATATATGATCTCAATGAAGTAAAAAAAAACATTCTAATGTGAGTATTACTATTGAATTTTTAAACCCATTAAAACTCTCCATTAGAATGGTGTTATCCGTTTTGGCTTAAGTGACAAAACTAGCATATTTTCTCTTTTTATTAGATCCCTTCCCAAAAAACTTTGTATTAATGAAAATTACTTTTGATTTATATATTAGATACTATTTATCGAAATTTTGGATGAGACTTTGAATTATTATCCCAACAATTACTACATATATGTAGTCTTGGAGAAAGATGATTGTAGGCTTTGTAGGTAACCCATTAGGAAAGGTACATTGCGACACCAAAATATAGAAAAGAAACCTAAAAAGGTACGAGAGTCTCCGAGATTTGTATATAAAATAGTATTTAAAAAAATATAATCATTATTATGTACATTTTACTTCGATTGATATTTAAACAAATAAAATACGAGAGGGAGAAAAAAGTGTCTTCATTCGGAAATAAGAGATGCTTTCCCTTTGGGGAAACTACACAATAATAATAATTCATTAGAAAACCAGTCATTGTCTTGCACCACTCCAATTAAAAAAATGGTACGTATAATAACTTTGCTGAATAATTTATTGACCTATTAATATTTAACAAAAAAATAATCGTATGTTGGGTGTGAGTGGTGGACAAACAACTCTGACATTTTATTTAAACAACTCTGATGTTTAAAGAATTGTAGTTGTAGAGAACATCATATTGTCATTATTTAATTTAATGAATTTTCATTGTATAAACCGCTGGCTCTTCCTATTATAAAATTCGATATAGTTGTGAAGGCACTTTGCTACTTGTCGTCGTCCAGTGAATTAGTTTTGCATAGAATTAGAATCGTACATCAAATAATCTTTGAAATACATAAAAACGTCTTAGGATTTTTAAACCATTTTTTTTGTCATGCAGACCTACTGCCACCCAGTTGTTGTATCCAGTTCGAATAATTTTTTTGGATTGATCGAATAATCTACCTTCTTACAACCATTTCATAACATATAAATTTGATGTTCGTCCAATACTTAAATTAATACACAACTAGGTCTAAATATGATTATCCAAATTTCTAATAAACATGACATTTATATTCTTCCATTTAACACATGAACTAAATCTATTAATAAATGTTTATATATATAGGACTATCAAATCTTTATTAATATTTATCACAAATAAAAACCATAGTTAAAAAATTCAACTAGTTCCACATACATTGCCAATTAATAGTTGTGTATTTGAATTTAGAGGCATCCAAAACAAAACATGTTTTATCATCAATTATAAAAAAAAAAGTGTTGAATATAGACAGTAAAAATAATGAAGATTTAATCAATTTATATGAAAATTTAAAACATCATTTAAAATGAAACAAAAACATTTCTATAAAATTTCAATTAGAGAGAGCCGTAAGAAATAATTTAAAATTCTTCCCACTTTTCAAAATTATTGTGTCTGTTATGGCGTGATCACTTAAGCTACCTAACCCATTTATACATAAATCATGAATGGTTATTTTTCTTACAAAAAATTGATTAGTGACACGGAAAAGAAAAGTAAGTGTTGTCCCATGATACGAGACTATGAGTTAGAAGTTGAAGGATCAATTAGCATTTCAGCTATTTAATTTATGTTTTGTATATATTTTTTTCATAAGTGTTTTTATGCATAAATCTTATATACTTTTTCTCCATTTCTTATTTATGTCACTTTAATCATTTTTACACAAACTAAAGAAAAACATATAACAAAGTTTATTTTACGCCTAAAAAATTAATTGTTTGTATTATTCACTATATTTCAAGTTAAATTAACAATTTAGTGTAAATATATAGATTGAAAATCGTAATTTTTTAAAAAAATTAAATTTTAAAGGACATTTATAATAAACAGAAGGAGTATAAACAAATAGAACTAGTAAAACTATATTAATCCAATTTAGCAATAAATTTAAGGGAATTTAAAAATATTATAATAAAAAATAAATAGAAATCGCTATTATGTGAAATTTACAGAATCTTCGAGATTTACGTTACAAGGACATTATTATTACCTCGGATAGTCAATCTGCTATAAAAACTTTGAAAAAGCCACAACTATGCCTAAAGATAATTTATTGGTGCAATCCATACTCCAGATTCTTACTAGTTTTGAGAAAGTAATCTTTCAACGGGTCAAGCAGGGTTAAAATTCTATAGCTAGAGATATCACAAAGAGTATTATTCGGAATAGTAGATTTCAACTTTACTATATGTTTGGTGGTCCGGCATGGCTAATTGATCGACTTAGGATGTAAGCTATGAGTGACATTCGAAGGCTCACTACTTGGGAATTTGATGTCTTTTTCTTATGTTTGTTTTCTGCATTGCTTTTGTAGAACTATTCATTTTTTGAACTATGATGTTCAAAAAAAAAAAATCATTTTTGTTTAATGCAACAGACGATTAAAAAGTAAGTAAATTGAAATCAATAATTTGTACTTATCACATGACATCCAAAATCATTAGAATGTTTAACAAATCAAATTAGTATGTTCACATCGCAACAAAATTTTATAACATAATTCTAACTTACGTTCAAGAAAAAAAAAAAAAAACTTCTGTTGGGATATTCTCATGGTAATAAACAACCTTAATAAAATGATCTGGATTTTTGTTTTTCGGCTACCGTTACTTAACTTACTTGGAATTGTTTTTAGAATACCTTCATGATTATATTTCGTACGTTAATTTATTAAGGTTCGATCTCTCCCAAAAACTCCATTATTACTAGCTTGTTATCTTTAGACATACAATTATGACACTAAACATTTACTACTATTCTATTTGATTTTATTATACTTCCTTGAACCACGAAATTAAGCAAGATGTCATCATTGTATATTAGATATCATATTTGGTAGTTCTCTAAGGTTAGTTTAACAAATAGTAGGCCCTAAGCAATGGATTTATCTGTTATCCAAAGGATGCTGGACTAAAAATCACATTAATCTTCAATATGTATAATTAACCATCATATAAATGGTGTAATGACGAAAACCAAATGTATTTGATTGGGACTTGACTTACTAAGTAACAACCACTACACACTACCCTTATCTAGTTTTTAGGAGAGGGGGATGTTATTTCAAAACATTATGTCCACATGTAATTAAATGCACACAAATTTGTTATTCTGTTGATTACCAAGCAAACTAAATAACATACCCAGATCCTTGAACCAATTATCAAAAATAACATTGAGTTAAAGAGTTTTTTTTGTTCAAGGATCTAAATTTAATTAATTTTTTGTTTGATATGTGAAATAGTTTATGAAAAATTATATAAATACACATTATTCACCCGTTTCACGAAGAGTGTTGTTTTAGAATTGTTTGTTTATTTCGCAAAGAGTGTCGTTTTAATTTTTCAATGAAATTTTAAACAGTATATGCCTAATTTAACTTCAAGCACAAAAAGTATGAATAATCAACTTATTATTTAGGGTATAATAATTTTTTTAATATATAAATTTTTATGATTTAAGAGTATAATAAGTTTAATTTGTATTAAAAAAATATGAATAGTCGAAGGGAGTAAGTAGTCGTGAGATCTATTAGAACTACTAACCAAGGGAATGTATAGGATGAAAACTCTCAAATTAGAGCATTTTCAACAAATATATGAGTTGAATTCATCACAAAACTTAAACCTTATTCTAGATGTAGCAAAATGCTTCCCCATTTTTTTCTTTTCCGTAGACAAACATCATATACTAAATTTTGTCACCGTCGTCACTCTGGCAACGTGCTCTACCATCAACTCAAAGCCGTTTTACAATATTTTATTATTGCATTTTGTTCTGAATTGTAGTCCTTCCTCAATCTTTGGTTTTGTGTATCATTTAATCTGAAATCAATTTGTATTTTTTCTGCATAGATTCATAAAATGGGGAATCTAAAAAATGTCCCTTGTGAGGTACACATTTTTTAAAATAACCTAGTTTTTTTGCCTATTTTTGAAAATATATTAGTTTCAATCTAAATTCAATTTAAATTATCATTTTTAGTATTTTAAAATATTCTATAATGTTTTGTAGGGTTGTAGGGTTTTAACCATAAACCCTAAAATTCTAAACTCTAAAAAATGTTTTAATCCTTAATCAATCAAAAACTCCTAAAATACAAATCCTAATACCTCAAATATAAACCCAAATAGTTTGTAAAGCATTAAACCCCAACCCTACAAGATTTAAACCCTAAATTAGACCTTAAATCAATCTTAAATAAAAAAAAAATGTGAGTATTTTTGAAAGGAACATATTGAAAAGAACATTTTTAAAAATTTATATTCATAAAAAAATGATGAACAAAGCATTTTGGGTAAAAACAAACGGCAATAATGCCAAAATTAACAAGGTTTAGATTAAGGATTTAGTATTTTGTATTAATGTCACTTGGAGTAGGTAGTTTGTTAGATTTATATAGTTTGTACGTATTTTGTTGTGTGCCTGTCTTCGTATACCCCACACACAAATTTTCTTTGTTACCGAGATTGAAATTGTGGTCCAAAAAACTATTACTAAACATTTTATTTGTCACCCAAACTATGTACCTAGGAGAAAAAAGCATCTTTGTAATGCATATACACAAACAAACAACTCATGTGCTTCAAAAGGTTAAATGTCAACACCAAACATGAAATGACCAAATCACCCTTATCACCGACCTTAAATCTTGGTACCCAATGAGGGCTGCTCCTCGATTGTGTGTGTCTTGTCTAAGCCTCTGATTGGCTCATCTCTTAAAACGTCTTTGGCCTATCATTAGCCAACGTTTAGCCGCAATAACAGTCTCCCATTAGCTGAGTCATATTATAATCTTTTTTTCCATAAAATAAATAATTGATGATACCAAATGAATCAACGGTCCTCGAAAGCTTCAAAATGAATTAAAAATTAATAGTTCCTTGAGAGCAAATGAGATCCGAACATGTGTGTTGGTAAGCTCTATTATCCTATTCAGAGACGACACATGTCGTCTCCTGATTTATGTGATGGTCTACCTCAGAGACTACTATACAAAGGACGAGTGTTTATTGGTTGATTGAATTGTAAAGGTACTCCCAAAATGAAAAAGAAATGTTATTTCCTTGTTTTTAACTAATCTCACTTTGAATTGAAACCTTTCTAATTTCAATTGGATTATACTAATAATTTTTGGTACTATGTTGATTAGTGGAATACTAACCTAAAAAATTAGGAAAAAGTTATACTGTGATTTAACTATCAACCATTAACTCTTTCTTTTTCTTTAACATCAACATTAACATTGTTTTCTACTATTTCACGTATCGTATATTTAACAAAACAATATCAAATCCATTTGTATCGATATTTATTCTTTGAAAAATATTTAAACACTATAAGTCTATCGAGAATATACACCATTATACACGAGAGAATTCCACTCTCTACATTATATATGAATTAGACTAAAATGGACCGGCTAGTTATTTGTTCAATATTGACAAAAAAAAAAAAACATTATAAGAGTTTTATTATAAAAAATACATATATATATATATATATGTATTCTCTCAAATATAGTAAAAGGGGAAACCCAATTGGTAGCTTTTTTGTGTTTACTCAACCCAATTGGTGCATCAATCAATGTTTTTCTTTTTCATTTTACAAATGCTCATAGATCTTAAAATATAGAAATGAATAAATTAATAAAAAGCCCAGAAATTTTTGTCTGGGAACTAGCCATAAGACAATCACAGCTCAACAGCTTTTTTAACTCACCTCTCACTCTCAGATCATTCCTGTTTCATTATACATCTCTCTCTCTCTCTTTCTCTGTCTGTCTCTCTCCTTTTTAGACTTGAGAGTTTGGGAGAAACAAGAAGCTTTTGTTCACTTTCACAACTTCAATTTCTCCATTTCTCTCTTCTTTTGTTTTTCCAGATCCTCTGTTTTTGCTCTGTCTGGATTCGGATCTGGAAATAAGAGTTGAGTTTGGTTTGGTAATAAAGGTTTTATCATTCCGACAAACAAAGTCGAAAGATCGAATCTTTTTTTTATTTTCATCTTCTTCTTGTCCTTAGAGTTTGGAAAAAGCAGCTTCCTTAGATTCTTTCTAGCTTTAGATGCTTATCTTCTCTATCAGATTCCATTTAAAGTAAATGCCATTTTGATCTTATGCTCCTTTGAACGATCGACTTTTCTCTTTCTTTGAGCTTTGAGAGACACAATCACACACACAAACACAAAAACTAAAAAATCTCTGTTTTTTACTCTATAATTTGGATCAACAAACCGCTGAAAAAAAAGATGAACAGAGGAATCGAAGTTATGTCACCAGCAACATACTTAGAGACATCAAACTGGCTATTCCAAGAAAACAGAGGAACTAAATGGACAGCTGAAGAGAACAAGAAATTCGAAAACGCTTTAGCATTTTACGACAGAGACACACCCGACAGATGGTCCAAAGTCGCCGCTATGCTTCCAGGTAAAACTGTCGGAGATGTGATCAAACAATACAGAGAACTCGAGGAAGACGTTAGCGACATCGAGGCAGGTCTGATTCCAATCCCTGGCTACGCCTCTGATTCATTCACACTCGATTGGGGAGGCTACGAAGCTGGTAACATTAATGGGTTTAACATGAACGGATACTACTTTGCTGCTGCCGGAGGAAAAAGAGGATCCGCCGCGAGATCGGCTGAGCAGGAGAGGAAGAAAGGTGTTCCATGGACTGAAGAAGAACATAGGTACATTCAAATCCCATCCATCTTCTCTAGATTTGGACCACCTACGTCTTTTTTCTTGGAAATGTGTTTATGTTTATACGTGTATAATTATAAAGATACGCATATCTAAACTCGTATTAATTAATATGTGTATATTCTATGGTTAAGACATTGAGTCGTCTACCAACACAAAATGCATCTTTAGTGCGTACGTATGGGTTAGACAGCCACACATTATACCGTAGATACAAATTTATTTTTTATATATTAAAAATATGTATTGATTTTATAAATCTATTGGTCAGTCGAACTATATACAAGGGCAGATGAAAGTTTGTGTTTCTTCCTAATACACATTTGATGTGTTGGAATGGTTAAGTTTGGTCTTGGTGCCGTTAATGGGGTTTTCTTTGCGGTTAACTGTATTCATTATGCAAATTTGAATTAAAATTAGTAATAACACTAATACAAATCAATAGACTATACTTTTTACTTAGTTTAATCGTCTACGAGGACACACATTATATCTTATATATATAATGGCACATTAAATTCGGTACAATATAGCTTGAGTTCATTTTTGTTGGTCAAGAGATACTCTACTGATTTGTGGTAGTACTGTCAGTATCCATTATTATGTATGTTAGTGACGACTTTTTTGTTTTGTATGAACTTATTGAATGATTGGTTTTGAATTTTTTTTTGGTACGGTGTAATGAATGTGCAGGCAGTTTCTGATGGGTCTGAAGAAATATGGCAAAGGTGATTGGAGAAACATAGCTCGTAACTTCGTGACCACAAGAACACCAACACAAGTCGCGAGTCATGCTCAAAAGTATTTCATAAGGCAAGTCAATGGAGGCAAAGACAAACGTCGATCAAGCATCCACGATATAACCACAGTCAACATCCCTGACTCTCCTGATGATGCCGCAACAGCGGATACCGCAACCGCGAACGCACCGTGCTCCCCGCCTTCTCTAGGAAGAAGCCAGAGGGAGGCTGCCTCGGAGTGGGAGGGTCAAACGTTATATGATGAAACAGCAACTGCGTTTTATAATCAAAACGCGTTTCCGGAAACGTTTCTTGGTATGTCCTCGACGCCTTATATGGCGAAACTGCAAGAGCAGAGTTTTCTAAACGCATCGCAGTTTGAATCGTACAATGCGTATCTCCAAATGTAGCACAAGGTGAAGATCTCGGAGTGAGTTTACAGAAGTTCATAATTTTTAATCTTTTGTTTTTCTTGATTAGTGTGCATATACAAAAAAAAAAAAACAAAAACAAATTAGCTGTTTTTTTCTTCATATTTATCTTCATTCCCATCCTTTTTCGTGAGTGATTCAATGAGGTTTTAAGCAAATTAGGTTTTGTTTATTTTTAATTAAATTCGGTTCTGTTGTTTGTGTGATTTGGAACTCTTGTGAGCTCAAATTGCTTACTTATGTTGTCTCATGTAGGCTTTTTTACAATTTTTTTCTCCTCATTGGTGGATTTTTTAATAATAAATAATTTTTTCTTCTTTTCACTTTGGTAAATATTTAGCAACTTTCCCTTTCTCTTCTATCTCATCTGTGCTGATCCGACCAAGCCTCAGTGTGAAGATTGTGACTAAATATATAGGATGCATAACATGTTACATGTGAAGTTAGGTAAAATATCAGATTATAATTAATCACCTGCTAAAAAAAACTCAGTTTTAAAAGGGTTGTACTAGTTTAAAATGACAAAGTCTGAAGCCAAATTATGTAAAGTGGGTTTTCATTTATCTAAGATATTTTTATTAACTTGCTGTGGTGACCAATCCATGATCGAAACGTGGCTTTGTGCTAATGATGACTTAGCAGCAACTAAACATTTTTCTTATGTAATTATTTTTCAATAAATTATTTTGCCAATTGGTTTATTAAAATGACTTTCTGAAATTCGAAGTTGACAAGAGAATGAGAATCTATTATAGCAAAGCCTATTTAAAGACCATAAACAATAAAAGCCATAATGATTGATATGCTTTTGTTCCTCACCAAGTTGCAATTTTAAAACTTCATCTTGAGAACATTACACTTCCTGTGTGAAATGGTTCACATTTAATTGTCATACTAAAAGTATAGTATATTTCTTTCTATAATACATAATATTAAATTTCCATACTCATTTTCACTCTCTTTGTAATCTAAATCAGAACCATGAATCATGTTAATCCTTCAAAAAATACTATATAGCCTTGATAAAATTTTAAAATTATAATCAAATAACACTTTTTTATGTGAAAAATCATGTATTCTCAACTCAAATCCGCTCGATAACAAAATGAATTGGTCATGTATTTTATATATTACTTTTGATCTATTGCGCCAATCTTAAAACCTTGGTATTGAATTGACCACGTGCATCTTCTAGTTGCTTGTAACGCGCTATTAGAGACCTAATGTATAACAAAAAGAAGATTAATGCACTTTGATTACTTTTTCTAACATTAGGATCTATTCAAGTTATTGGTGAATTTGTTCTATAAATTGATGTTTGGTGGGTTCCATTTTGATGCCTTTGGTGAGTAATACGAGAAGTATCTCCATATAATTGCAAATTTGACTTTAAAGGAAGACCATTGTTTCCCAAGTATTCTACTAAATCTATTTTGACTGAATTGTTCCTTTTCCATAATGCTAGATTTGTTTTTTCTTTTTCCCCTCCTGTTAAGTCATAACCTACTTTATTGTTTTCTTAAAGTGACTGAAGGTCTGTTGGTTTAGTTTTAAAGTAAGTTGATGTCCATTTCAGTCTTGGTTTATCAACATGTGTGGCAAAAGGTTTAGTTGCCTATTTGTTTATATTCTTACCAAGGACTTGAGACAGTGGGTTCGGAGGAAGGAGAGATCTGATGTATAGTTTGTTTCGTAAGGAAACCAAGTAAGATTTTGTAATTGTTATTTGTTTGATGGTTCTACAATAGTTTAAATATGATAAGATCCAAGTGTCTTAGATAATTTGTGAATTTTATGAAGTATATTATAAATTCCGCTCACAAAACGTTTAGAAGATTTTTGGCAAAAGTCCGAGACTCATTTTGAGTTTATACGAGGTCTTAGATTTGTAGAGCCACTATATTTGCAAATGATGACAGAATGGACTATAAAGTAAATATGCGTTTTTTAAAATAAATTTATTCACCTTTTCACGTATGTTATAAATAATATTAAATATAAGTTTTTTTTTGTCTTCTGCAAAACTGATTTTTATTAAATATAATAAAAATTTTAATTCTGAAAACCCATGAAGGAAGCAAAAGCTTAATAATGTTGGGCCTTAACCACATATACCCAATTTTTTTTACCCTTAATCACATATACCCAACTACCTTTCTTTCCCAATAAAAAATGGTAAAAAGTCTACAATACCCTGAAAACTAAAAGCCGATCTCCGTCTTCGTTATCTTCCTGGATTTTTCCTCCTCCCAGAATCTTGTTAGTCTCTCAATTGCTTCGCCGAGTACGGCGGCGATTTTCTGTCGAGTAACCTCTTCGTCTTCATTTCACGGCGTTAGAATCCAGCACCAGGTCTCTGC
>OVAP01000262.1:12911-42483 GCA_900406295.1 Aurinia saxatilis | reverse complement strand
GAGCACGGCATTCATTTTCTCTTCAATGAAGAGTATAATAGCGATACGCCCGCGGCTATGAATATGGTCGCAATTTCGGGCCGGCGGCGAAAGAGACTGTAGAAAGTTAGGTTTTGTGTATTTTACCGGTTTCCAGTTATACCCCTCTTAAGTTAACCGAGTCCTTCTTGATTTAAACCCATATAATTGTGTACCGCATTTTAATGGAAAAAACTGTTTAAAACAAGAAAAAGTTATATTAAAGTACACATAATTTTTTATCGAAATGAAAAATTTGACTGTGACACGTGGATTAAAAACCTGCTCTAGTGTACCTTTTTTTTACTGAAATGATAAATACCACACCAAACCAAAACAATAGCAAATAAAATTTTCCATTTCAATTTATTTATATTCTTATTAATCATTTTATTCTATAATTTCATATATCTAATATTTCTTTATTAATTTATTTTCTCAGGTTCTTCCCCGTAAAAAGGGGAAATTTGTTTGCTCCGGATCTCTTCGGCTCGGTGATTCCAGTGCTCCCATTTGTCGGGTGCCCACCCAGGTTGATCCGATACAACAAGCTCAGCACAACCAGGCGAACGCGGATATAGTTCGCCAAAATGAGAGGATCGGTGAGCTCGAGAATGGGAACAAGTGTTACAACATGATATTCGATTACGTGTCCAACACGGATGAAAATTTCCGACGCCTCATCACAAATGCCAGAGCATTTAGCGTGGCCGGAACAGGAGCATCGACACAACAATTGGTCGATAACCCACAACCCGATATAATTTAAATTATATAATTAGTATTTTGTAATTTTCAAAACAATTTAAAATTTTTTAATAAATTTTTAATATAAATATAATTAATTATCATGAATGACTATTTTATATATAATTTTACTATTATATAAAATACAAAATCATTTATTTTAATTTTTTATACATAACAGTTCGTGGCACGATCCGCACAAACTCCTCGCAAATAACTCATCCCAAAGTTAATTCCACGCAAAATCGTCGCAAAGAGTAACCTAGCAAATTCAAAGCAAACCCCTAGCAGGATAATATTGTCGCCGTAAAATTCATAGCAAAATCGTCGGAGGTGAGTTCATAGCAAAAACGTTGCAGGTAAATTCATCGCAAAGTCATCGCAGAAATCCTCGCAAACAAGTTTAGTTTGTGTTTTATATTTCCTCAAAAAGACGTTAAAACGTTGCGGGGAACTTTCGAAGAGAGGACATACTCGCAAGTTCCTCGCAAATTTTTAGCGACGTTTTTGCGACGAGTTCTTTTTTCTAGCAAACATTGCGACGAATTTGCGACGACTATCCCTTTGCGACTCGCTAGATGGGACGAATATGATTTTGTAGCAAATCTCTCGCAAACTCTTGTTTGCTATGAATTTTCTAGGAATATGACCCTAGCAATCGGGGTGTTGTCTTGTAGTGATACCTTGCTTGTCTCCATGGTAAGTCTTTATCTTCATGATAAGTCTTCATCTTCAGAAATAATATCATGGCAGATTATGGAGGTAACAACAACATGAAATATATATATATATATAATGACTTATCAGCTAGCGTGATAACTAAAAATATTGCTATAAATCTAAGGAACATGGTATATCATCACAAGATTTTTAACCAAACGCTAAGATAACGAATCACTTATCGAATTATTGCAAGCTACACAAAAGTATGTAATACATTAGAAAGTTTATTTTTAGCATGGCAACTAGTAAGATATAGGTAGGTTTAAAATTTGTTAGCGAAAATTCATAAATCTGTTGAAACTAATAGCTTTCACATAACTAAATTGTCACCGTCTATGGTCATATATTATTGGAATCCTTGAGGTTGGAATGAATTAGCAAGTGACATACAAATATAATTACTGAGACAAAACCCAGGATAACTAATTTCTAGCCAAGTTATTGTAATCCTTTTTCGGATAAACAAAACTGACTCTATACTAACTTTAACAATTGTTTGTTATCAAGGTAACTATAAGGTAAGGTAAGCTTTTTATATAAACCCCAGGATTACAATTACCCCGGCTGAATAGCCAAGTTGAGACCTTGGTGTGAGAGACAATGTGATACTTCTTGGAATTATATATCACCAATACAAAAAGGGGAATCTACTAGAATTTATATAAGATGACAAACGATTTAGCGGTGTAACATTTTCCTTATCTGGGCATTTCTACTATCTACCATGATAACTGTAACACCCCCATTCACTTAAGTGACTGAAAGCACTACGTAGATGACCCTAGACAGATCAATAAGGTTACTAAAACAAATTTAGTCTTCATAATTAATCCGTCCGAGGTTATCTTTACCTCCTGATCACGGCCTAAGGCTTTGCAACCCGTTCCGAGATCTTGAGTTGTGTTAACGCTTTGCAACCCAAACCACAATGTCGAGTTGTGTTAAGGCTTTTAAACCCAAGCCACAACCTCGAGTTGTGTTAGTCCGGACAAGACTAATATCATTGAACAATCACCATCTTAAAGAAAGCTCTTCTTTTATACATAACAATATAACCAAAAAAACATATAGGTTTAGGCACCATTGAAAATAATTACATACTAACCATATCCAAATACACTTTACAAAAGCAACGCAAATCTACATTGGTGGCCTAACGTCCGATGAATCCACTAAAGCTTTCCCGACTAAGGTAACCTGTAAAAAAGATTGGAATTGAAGGGTGAGTAACTAGTTTACTCAGTGAGATGCGGCTCCCCTAAACCTGCAAGGTTAGTTCCCGATCCAAATCCAAAATAACAAGCAACACGCAAAGTCACACAAAATGTAATCAATAACAATAACCAAGAAATGTAATTCAACACACACATGCCTAATCTTAGGGCCCATGCACCAGCTAATTTGATCACTTCCACAATTGGACCTCAGCATTAGTTACAAAGGCTTACAATTAGTTAACCCCTCCAACTGCAATGTCGACGGTCACGAAAGCTACCCGGTACCTCTGCCAAACGTTGTAGAAGTGTCAAACTGCTGCCTAAACTACAACAATTTCCCACATGATCATCGTGTTCACTGATACTCCCTCACAAATAATCTTGTTGTACTTATCACTAACCAAACCATGCAACAATCAACCACATACAAACAATAACAACACACAAGCAATAACCGTAAGTAACCAAGCAACCGCATTCGCTTATCATCTCTCGTGATATGCACACACATGACCACACTCACTTTAATCAACTGAACTTGGATTCGAACGTAGGATCTAGACCCGGATCTAGGTTGATGACGACTCCTCAAGCTAAGGAAGCTTTCTTCCTTTGAAATGGACAGGGTTTTGGCTCACTTTTGACCTTTCTTAACAATGAAGAAACGTACCTTTCTTCTCACCGAAGAAATATACTTTTCTTAAAACCGAATAAACGCAAAAGGTTTTACTTTAAGAACTTAAATACTAAATATACTCTCACTTTATCTCGACCAGATGCCAATCCTACTCGATGGTTCCCCAAAAGCGGACATAATTTTACTACGGTTTTACCAGAGGTTCCCTAAGGTTTCCTAAGGTTCATGATGAATAATGAGAGCAGCTTGAGGGGGTTTATATAGGAAAAGTTTTGGCCAGCAGCTTCCGATGAGTCGTTCACACTGTCGCGACATCTCGTGCTACAAGATTTGTCGTACTTCCAATTTGTCATGCTTCTGGATGTGTCGTGCTTTTGATTTGTTGTGCTTGAAGACTTGTCATGCTTCAATGTGTTGTGCTTAAAGACTTGTCGTGATTGAGTTTTGTCGTGCTTTAAGATTTGTCGTGCTTACTTAAGCTTATCCACAACACCTTGTGCTCCCGCTAATCTCATCGAGCTAACGGAAACGTCAAACTTTTATAAAACGTCAAGCTTCCACAAATTTTTATATTCCTCCGAAAATGTCAATTCCGAAATAACACCTCGCTACCTCGTGCTTCCGCCCATGAAGTCTCGGTCATTATGTCTCGATCACTTGGCTTTCTCTCCGATCACTTGTGAGGTTTATTATAATAACAATGTTTTTATCTTGCAAAAAATTAGATGATAATGGCATAACACACTACTTATAAAGTATTTAGCTAAACAATCCAATTACTTAGGGCATATTTCGATACCTAGATAACTCATAACAGACTATAAACATATATTTTTACTAAACTAACAATATATTTAGTTACACTTTTTTGTTATCTTATTTGTCATACGAATTCCTAAACCATAAACCAGTTTACAACTTAATGACTATAAAATACAAATATTGTCTCTGACCAGTCAATCACCTCTACACGCAGAAGTAGAAGCCCTAATTTGGGCCATGTTGAGCATGATCGACCACCATAGGTTTTGAGTACCTTTCGCTACAGATTCGCATGAGCTTGTCAAGATTTATATTCACCAATGGAATGACCAACTTTCTTGGTCTATATGGAGGACATCACGCGACTAAAGAGAAATTTTTCCAGCTTCACCTCGTAGCTGCAATTCCAAGGCGGATGCCCTCACACGCAGTGCCAAGATTTATTCGTTAGATATTAGCTATGTTAGGGATGTACCACCGGCTTAGTTCTCCCATCCGGTTTAATGTTACTTTATAGATGTTGTCGACAAAAAAAAAACATGTTTCCACTAACCTCTCTAGTTTTATCAAGTGTGTGTGCATTGCTAAGTTTTAAAGTGCTTCGCAACGCTTCGTCCAAAAATGGCTCTTCATTAGACTCGCCAGAACCACGTTCAAACCAAAAAGAAACCTTGAACAACTACGCTTGTGTTAGCAAGCTCCCAGGCGTTCCTCTCCTTTGTTGACTCAATAATAATCTCGAACGACAACCAATCCCATGGGAAACTAAGAAAAATTGTATATCTTCAATCATATCAACAAGGTCTTTGTTGATCTTTGGATAGAGAGAAGACGGAATCGTAATCCCCCAACAAGGGCCAATAATGCAATCGAACCCCCTAAGTTGTTAGGAAAGTTGTTAGGGATGTCAATTATCTTCTCCAAAGCATGAGGATCTAGAGTTCTGACTTCCGAAGAACGTTAGTAATTTAACAAAGGTCGTGAATCTTCATATACATCTTCACTCTGTCGCCCAATGGTTATTCTCCAATAGCAAAAAGCTTTTTGGTAACACGAGATCTTGCATCTGCTGCCATCGAAAGTAAGCTAGAGCGAAGAAACATATTACAGAGATTATGGGGAAGGAAATAGATGATGGTTTGTAGAAGACAAGAGATGATGATTTTGATTTTTTAAAAATCTAAGAAACCTTAAAATTGATAGGATGCCTCCCTCTTTATAATGATAAAAGTGCTTATTGAGTCTCTATCGTTTATCCTTTTGGAAACAGCACCGCTTGTATATCCGATTAATTTTTTTGTGTCATTTTCTAATTAAAAATAAATTCTTTAGCACAATATCATATCAGTGTAAACAATATACACAAGTTAGAAGACATTAGCATTCGATGTCATATAAGGCTATTGAGATCATTATGCAAGTGAATAGTGACGTGGACAGTATCCTTTTTGGGGATTTAATTATGAAGTCCTCTAATATATATCATTCCACCCCTCAACATGGTAAGTTAGAAGACATTAGCACCAGATGTCATAGGGGTATTGAGATCATTATGCAAGTGAATAGTGGCGTGGACAGTATCGTTTTAAAAAAAAATAATTATGAAGTCCTATGTTTTCATCCATTGATATTTCTCAATATATATCATTCCACCCCTCAACATGGTAAATACTATCCGTCAATCAACAGCCTATTTGATATATTTTAAATAGCTATATATATATAGGTTTTAGTTCATAGTGTTTTTTCCTAGTCTTTTTTTATTAGCTGTTATGATGTTATCTTAACAATTATATTTCTTTTTTCTTTTTTCCCTTGTCAACTATATTTGCTAATTAGTTTACAAAAGAAAAAAGCAAATTTACAAATGGTTGTTATCAAAATTACACTAAAATGGTAAAAAGAGTCTTAAGATGTGGGGTATAGCTATTAAATTTAACCATTGAACACCGATCATATAATTCAGATCTGGACTGGCGGTGATGGCTTTCTCAGCCACGTTGCCGGTCCCTTCATCTCTATTATTTTTCTTGTCTTTGTTCGGCTTTGATGCTTTCGGTAAAAGAACTGTTACGGGATAGAGAGATTTTCGGTGGGATTGAGAGAGCTCTAAATCTGGTTGATCTTTGGATCACGGATAAAGATCGATCTCTTTACCACCACTTTCCTCGTTTTTCTGGTGACCATCCAATCCCAACCAATATCTCCTTAGTGATTGTCCCTGTTTCGGCTAAAACTCTGCTTCTGCATGCACGATTACTTTGTTTGGTTTCCTTTGATTGTTTTTAATAGGGTTTGGGAAGTTGGTGTTTCGGGAATTCGTTCAAGCATCATTGTGGAGAAGTTAAATGTCTATTTCCTCGTCGAAGCGCAAGTTCTTCACCTTAATAAGTTCCCGTCCTATGGTGTGCCTCCTCAGCAGAGTCGTTCCCAGAGTTATAAAGACCTTAAACAGTATTAAAATAAAAGGCCTTAATTTATATTAGAAAAAATTCATAATCATAAATATAATTATCTTTAGAAAATAAAAATAAAGTTTTTGGGAACACTTTAGGGTGAACACCCATCCTAGCGAGTAAAGTCAATAGCTCAACATTTAGGCGGTTACATTTAGTAACAAAAACAGTCTTTAACCCAACAAGTGCTCTCCGAACCAAGAACTAAAACTATCATTTTCTTTGATATTTCACAGTTAAACAGTTCCCAAACTTTCAATCTTTCACCGTCTACACTTTTCATATATAAAGTCCATTTCTGATAGATAATATAGCCAAATCATTAGGTATTTTTTAATTTAGTTTACAGTTTTCTTCTTCTTCTTTTTTTGTTAAACCAATAAACAATACTCTTAAATTTAATATATTATCTATACTTTAGAAAGAAAAAAGGCCTAAATATATTACTAAAAATTCAGGCCGTAAGCCAAAGTTTCTAAAATTGATTCATGGGCCCGGCCCTGCTCCTCAGTGGCTTGATCTTTTTTGTCCGAGCAATAAAAATAGGATATGGTGGTGTAGGTGGATTGAAGACTCGCCGTGTGTTCCATGTGGCCTTCCTCTCCCGTTTATTCCTTCCCGCTAAACGTCTAGTATAGTTTTATCGCTTTTGTGCGGTGGACTCAGGATGGTTCATTGCCGCGGGATCCTTTCTCTTGTTTGAATTGGTCTTGGGTTTACCTCATTGTAATCGTGTATTGCTAGAGCTTTTAGGTCTTTACTAAATTCCCCTTTTGTTTGTTGTAACTTCAGACTCCGGGGATTTACAAATCCGCCACTTAGGCTAACAAAACCGTATCCCAAAACCATATTTCACCCTGTATTCTACATGTGGTTTAATAAAGTTAAAGTTTAGGTGAAAAAAAGAAACTCACTACCTTAAAGTTGGATATGAAATCCTATTAATTAGTATGCACCAACCACAATTAGGCCCGCATAGGTCCATACAAAACACTTTTTACATATTAAAAAGTTCATCCCATCACCTTTTATGAAATGTTATCAGTCTACGAGATTTTGTTATATACAAACACTTGAATAACAAAACTTACAACAACAATTGGAAGGGACAATAAAACAAGTAAACTACAAATTATTTTGTGAAGAACACCGAAACTTCCGCAACATTTTTCTATAAAGCTGACCCCAAAGCTGCAAAATACAATTGCATACTGCCCAATTAAGCATTAATATTGGTTTGGGAGTTACAAGGAGGGTCAAAGAGGCTAAAAGCTCTATAAGCAGAAATGACAGAGAGAAATAAGAAAGAGAGAAGAACAACCACATGGAGTCCCAAAGCAATTGTGAGCTTTGAACAAAAGTGAGGATAAGTAGAACACATTTCACTCCATGTCACTATTATGTCTCCTTTGTAGAGTAAATACACTATCTCTGTTGCTCTTGCTACTGATGTTGTCATCAAATAAGCTAGAACCTTCACACACATGAAAGAAAAAGAAAAAAACCACTTCAATAAGATATTAGATTTTAATTTTGATTAATGACCGAGAGAAAAAGACTACAAAGAGGAGAGATTAGATGGAAGAAAAAAGGAACCTGATCAGAGACAAAGAAGAGCCAAGCTTTGGAGACTAAACATGTGACCCATGAAGAAGCAGTAGAGAGCACAGAATAAATAGCACAAATGCTACTAACACCAACCATATACCTGAAAATTATGACCAACTTGATCATTATTAAAAAACACACACACCAAAATTGAAAGAAGTTAAAGAGTATACTTGAGACCAATAATGGAGCTGTAGTCGAGATTGCCATAGTCAGGGTTAGATTGGTGGTTAGTGACAGTTAACCAGATGGTAGCAATACTGAGAGGAACCACACTTAGCCTAAGACACGAATCTGTGATCTTCAAACCCATAGGAGCTTGTGGTTGCGGCTTTGAAGAGCTGCTTTTCTCTCCTTCTCTTGTGTTGTTGTCTGACATCTCTGCTGGGATCTGAAAATCCAATGTTTTTTTTATCTCTCGAGTGTGGAGAAAAAAGACAAATAAGTAAAAATGTTACAAGCAATTGAGTTTAGCATCATCTCTTATATGTGTGTGTATATATATATATATTTTTGTGGTCACAACAAGTCACAAGACATATAAAAACAAATTATAATAGATACAAAAAGGTTCCTTTAACAAAAGGGCTCCTTTCACTTCTCTCCTTTTATGATTAATCTTTTGAAACCGTATGGAAGAAAAAGAAAAAACTCATTTGTGGAAAACTTACAAATGTGAACGAAAGAAAACACATACAAATGTGAATATAGGTTAAGCATGTTCTATTCATGCGTGTGTTGTAAAGAATATTTTAATTTCTAAAAATCAAAATTACTTTCTAAGACCTTTCAAAAGAGTGGAAGCAACAGAGAGGAGGTAAGTGCGGTGGTTGCTGGGAGTGAGAGAATTAGACATTTGGCTTTGTCTTGGTGGCTTCATAATACGATTGATTCATTGTTTCTATTTTATTTCTCTATTTTTTATTATTACTTTTCTTATTTAAGATAATATCATAATACAAAGTATTCAGGGGCTTACCGTTTCTATACCGAAAGTTTATAACTTTTTTTTTTATAAAAAAATTTGAAAGTTTGTAACTTGAATAAAAAAGTTACATTTACCTCATCATATGACACAGTTTTTGTCTAATTTATTTTGTACCTTTCTTTTTGTCAGTTTCATTTTGTAACTTCTTTATTGTCAGGTTTATTTTGTCAGTTTCATAACGTGTAGGAAATTGTTGTTTTACAATTGCATTTTGATCAAAACTATTATCTGCTAGCTCACAATCTTTTGGGATTTTTATATAGCTGGCCACTATTAAGATTTTAAAAATTCAGGATTTTAGTTTCTTGTCATTTAAAAATAAGAAAATTGAGAATTGTTCTACACAATTCTACTCTTATATTTTACATGAATTATATTTTGTCTCGGGACTCTATTTTACAGATGAGGTCAGTAACTAAAGACAAATCGGACCGTTTTTTTGAAAAAATACAGCTATCTTTGCAATGGAAATGTATTCTATGAGATATTCTTGGGGATCTTATCTTTTTTTTTTCTTAGCAACATCATAAGTAATTCTCATATCGGTTTAATAAGTCAACCCGGTGGACGATCGTTTACATGAATCAAATTTGTACTATAACATTTGGCATTCCGAGCCAATTTGTCGGTCTTAATGTTCATACCACATGGGATCGGAATAAGCTGAAAGATTGAGAATCTCGCATGTAGACTTGCGAAAGCTTCGAGATACGTACTGAAAGTCGGCCAAACAGAAGGAGATGATGTCATCTTCACAAGTTCCATGGAATCCGTGAGAAAAGTAACTTCAAACTTTTGGCATGAGAGCATGCATTCCATAGCCCAGATAAGAGCATCAAATTCAGGAGAGTGGAGAAATGCTCCTACGTAAGTTCCGACACTCCAATAAGGTCATTGTTTGGTCGTGAAGACAGACCCAACCAATACCCGAAACAGTGTCTGTTTCTTTCCACGAGCCATCAACAAAATATTGTGTACCTCGGATCGTCGCTATATCCACATAGACCGCCCGATTGAGGGAGTTTGTAATTATCTCAGAAGTTTGTGCTTGTACCCAAACCAATGCTTCTCCCTCCGCAAGTTTCAAAATATCTTGGGGTAATCAATCCTTATTACTGAAGACTTTATCATTTCTAGCCTTCCAGATAAACCATAGAATCCAAGGGAAAACTTTGGTATGTTCGGTATCCGGAATCCGCCAGAATAAATAATCCATATTAGCAAAGACCGATGACATCGGAAAGGTCGTCGGATTTGAAGGACTTACCGATAAAGCCCAGATTTGTAAAGCGGAGGGACATTCAAATAGGACATGTTGAATAGTTTCCTCCGGTGCCCCGCATCTTCCACAAATAGTGTCACAGCGAATTCCCCTCCCTTTAGAATTACTTTGACCGAAAGACATCCAGATAAGGCTTGCCACATAAAAAATTTATTTTTTGCGGACATTGAGTCTTCCATACTTGCGCTTGTAAAATTGTTACCTCCGGTCCAAACACTCTCGCATTATGTGTCTCGTAACCCCGCTCAGATTCTATTTGATATCCGGACCTTACCATGTACTTCCCGAAGGTCGTAAACCGCCAGCCTAACCTATCCTGTTTTGGGGTTCGATTTATTGGAATTCCTCATATAAAAACAACATCTATGGGATAAAAAAATTGACTTAACAGAAGAACATTCCAAGCTTTATTTGGGCCATCGATTAACTGATTAACTGTCAAAGTAGGGTAGAAAGACCGACCGGGACCCCTTGCAGGTCGAGGGGTTGTATATGGGATCCATGGATCTGTCCAAACTAAAATTGAGTTTCCAGACCCCCACCCTTTTGATGAGTCCCTGCTGAACTAAATTTTTTGCCGAAAAAATACTCTTCCAACCATAAAAGGGGGAATAGACATTCCCTGGGTTCAGAGGATCAGAGTATCGATAATACCTTCCTTTGAACACCCTTGCAAACAGTGATTTTGGGGCATCAATTAGTCGTCATAATTGCTTTGCAAGCAAGGCCGTATTAAATCATTGAGTATTCGAAATCCAAGGCCCCCATCTTTCTTCTTCCGATAAAGTTTTTTCCAAGTTTTCCAATGCATCCCCCTGTTTCGTCCGTCCGAGCCCCACCAGAATTGAGCAACCGCACTTGTAATTTTTTTGTGATTTATTTGGGTATTTGAAAGCATGACATAACGTAAGTTGGTTATGCGGTCGCCACCGATTTAATGAGTATTTCTTTGCCTTCTTTTGTGCGGCCGCCACCGATTTAATGAGTATTTCTTTGACGAAGACCATCCCGTTGCTTTTTTTTATGCGTTCCCGCAAAAACGCAAATATTTTGCACTTCGATCCACCTAAGCTCTTTGGTAGGCCCAACTAATTCCCCATTCCACCGACATTTGTAATACCTAGGACCTGGTGTAATTCAGTTCGGAGAGGCACTTCTACCTTATGTCCGAACTGAACCGATGATTTATCTAAATTTATTTTTTGACTCGAACTGTCTTCGTACCGACGTAAGATATCCAAAATAACCAAAAATTGGTCACTTGTGGCCTTACAGAAAAAAAGGTTGTCATCAGCAAACAAAAGATGAATAATAGCTGGAGCTTTACTCGAACTTTTGTTCCTGTTAAGAGATTATTTTGTTCCGCCTTCTTGATATTTGCTATTAAGACCTTTGTGCATAAAATGAACAGGTACGGAGACAAAGGGTCACCCTGTCTCAAGCCCCGTTGTGGTATGATATTACGCTTGGCCTCACCGTTGATCGAAATCTTGTAGGTAACCGATGTAATGCACCACATTAACCAAGATATCCATTTTTCCGAGAAGCCTAATTTACGCAATAGGTTTTCAATAAAAGACTATTCTACCCGACCATAAGCCTTACTCATATTTGTCTTAATATACATGAATTTATCACTGCACGACTTATTAATGCGCAGTCCATGGAACATCTCTTGGGCGATCAAAATATTATCTGATATAAGTCGACCTGCTACGAAGGCCGATTGAGTTTTCGAGACGATAAGGGGCAGAATTAACTTTAATCGTTCACACAACACTTTTGAAATGATCTTATACCCCACATTGCAAAGACTAATTGGCCGAAATTCCGTCATTTTATCTGGCCGTTCCATTTTTTGTATTAGACATATATTAGTTATGTTCAGCCGGTCGTCAAAGGATCCCTCTTCCATAAATTTATTAAACAGAATCACCAGATTGCCTTTTATGACCGGCCACGACTTTTGATAGAATAACGCTGTCATCCAGTCTAGTCCTGGGGACTTTTCGGGATGCATTTTAAAAAGTGCTCTTCAAATTTTTTTCCTCCGTAGCTGGTTCTAATATCTTCGTGTTCATCTCCTCGGTTACCATGCATGGGATTTCACTTAGAATTTCCTCCAGATTAGTAGGGTTGGATGTTGCAAACAGATTCTTAAAGTAATTAACCGCAATTTTTTCCACTCTTTTATCTGAAGACGTCCAGATGCCCGCCGTATTCAAGAGACCTGTTATCTGATTCCTAGCATACCATATTTTAATTTGAGCATGGAAAAACTTTGTATTCTGGTCTCCTTCTTTTAGCCAATTATTTCGGCTTTTTTTTTTCCAGTACAGTTCCTCATCTTTGTAAGTTGTGTGCAACTCATCTATGGCCACTGTGAGTTCCTCCTGTGTTCTGGTATCATCATTTTGAATTTTCTCCACCTTATCTTTCAGGGACATGATGCGTTCCTTACCATGTGGAATATTTGCATGACGCCATTGGGAAATCGATCCCCGACAGTAGGAAAGCTTGTCCACAAACTCTTGTTTGGGATTTAGCCGTGTTGTTTGCCACCCTTCTGCAATTGTTTCCATCAACCCTTTCTTTCCAATTCATCGTTTGTCAAAACAAAATTATCATCGTCCTTTTTTAGCTTTATCCTCCACTACTGCCAATAAAGGCATGTGGTTAGGTCTGATCATTGGTAAATACTCTACAAATGACCTCGAAAACCTTATATGCCAATCACTATTCGTCAGTGCTCGGTTGAGGCGACATCTTACGACATCCTTATTTCGTCGACCTCGCCATGATAATTGATCGCCCATACATGGGAATTCTAACAACCCACAATCTGCAATCATGGTATTAAAGGGTAAGAAAGTGGACGGATGGCGTAGTCTACCACCCTTTTTCATGGTTATCCGTTAGTTCATTTAGGTCCCCAATTATAAACCAAGGATCAAACCGATTAATTCATGTTCTCGTTAACCTTTCCCAAATCAAAGCACGTTTCTGCACAACTGGGTCACCATAAACAAAAGTCATATAAATTTTTTTTGCCTTTTTTCCGAACTTCAATATCGATAATTTATTTGAATATAAAACATAGACATCAAAGATAGCATTATTATAAAACAAGGCCAAACCGCCACTCGTGCCACATGGGTCGACCGTTACAAGCTTTTGATATCCTAAATGTAATTGGAAATTTTGCAAAAAAACCAACATCTTACTTTGTTTCCGAAAGAAAAAGAAACTCCAGTTTATTCTTCTTCCATAACACCCGCAGATACCTTATTGTCAAATAATTTTCGAGACCTCGACAATTCCAACTCAAAATCTTCATAAAAACTATGGATTGGATTTCGGAGGTAAATTGCCTCCCTTATTACCCGAACCACCACCTGGCTTAATCAGGTAAGGTCCATCTCCGGAATGGCCATCTTTCTTATTTGTTTGATGTTTGCGTGGGGAAACTAGGGCCTGTATAATCCTCTTCTTTGTGTTGGATCTTAAAATCACCGCCGGATTTATGTGAATCTTCTTTTTCTTGGCTCCAAAATTAGGATTTTCCTGGATACCGAGTGTGTTTACAACTGTGTCTACGACCGTTATATCCTCTTGTGTCATTTTCTCTCTTTTGGCTTGTGGATCCACCTCCTCCAAAGTCTCTTCAATATAAATCCCAAGATGTTCCACTGGAATCGTGTGAACAATCTGTCCACCAGAGCTCTCTACTACCGCCAAATCTTGATCCGAGTTAGCTCCAGTCTCGTGGCGTACATTCCCCTGCATCGACTCAACTCCCAACAATAAAAGAGTAGTATTAGGATCTTCAGCCATATGGCTGTCATGTTCAGGAGCTCCCTGAGGTAACATCTCAGCCAAATCAAAATCCACAAATTCATCAAGAGCACATTCTGGAACAGTATGGTTAAAGAGAGCTTTTTTTACCGTACGTTAGACATCTGTAATTTTGTCCAAACCATTCATAGTGGCAGAATTAGGCTCATAGTCACCGATAAAAGCCTTGTGTACCGTACTCTCTGCCTTCGGGAACGAAGCCAAAACCACCTCAGCCGCTGAAGATGTCCCTGCCTGATCCGAAACATCCAGGCTGGTTTCTTGTTGTACAGGCCTTACCACAGCCTCCACAGCCCCAATATTCTTGACCGACATGTCTGTAAGCTTGCCCTTTCCCTTATCCGTGCGCTCATAAGTCACAGATTTTAACTTCTCATCATGCATTTGGTCGCGTGATTTGTGACCTCGACGTGCATCTTGCATGAAGCCTCTCTCCGTGTTGGTTGTTTGCCTCCTCTGTATTTGGGTTGTGCATGACTCCCCTAATAGTGAGCATCCCTTGAGTCCTCCCGATGATATACCTTGACCCCTCTGTTATCTTCTGTCTGTTTTGTGCCTTGTTGTGTCCGGTCAGAAGCTCGAGCTCGACTGGACTCGACCTCTTGTCCGTGTACAGCAGCAACTTTGTAGCTCAAGGCAGCATCGCCTTCTTGGTCCTTATCATCCCCTGGCTTCTTCGAATTACCTTCACTGACCGCGGATAGGGAACACCGAGTAACATCATGACATAAGCTAAAACAACGTCTGTAGAACCCGAAGAGTCTTTCATATCATAAATGAAGGACCAGTTCTTCCCCCTCTTCAAATTCCAGTACCGTCTCAAAGCATAATGGTAAAAAAACCATCAATCGTAACCCGAATACGCCCTTCATTAAGATCAATCTCGTGTTGTTGACCAAGACCATCTCCTATACTCTCGAAGATCGGCGCTTCCCAAAAATGCAATGGTAGGCCAATGACCTTAACCCAAAAAGTTATCTCTGACGGGTAGTTGGTATCAATGATAGGTTCCCAACGAACTACTCAAAGCATCCAGTAATCAAAATGGAAGGGTTCCATTTTGAGGACTTAGCTTGAACGATGTCTTCTTCTACATCAAAGTCAATCTGAAACCTTCAAAATCCTAAATCCGCAGTACCCACCCTGTCTTCCACATTCCAAATACGAGGGAGCATATACAACAGATTGGTAACATTCTGTTCCCTCGTATTCATGCACCGGCCAATGAGGGTTTTGGAGTAACCTTGAATAAGCTGTGAATTATCGAACTTACGAAGCTTAATCTTCAGCTTCCCTGGCACAGAGATCTTCGCTTGGTGACCAAATTGTTGTCCGCTGGATTTGCCGAGAAGAGAGCCTTGCGTTATTGTTGCTGTCCTCCGAGAAAGAAGCCGAAAGACAATCCCAAATTCTATGGAAACCACCCAAGTGAAACCACAGAAGATAACACTGAGCAAGAAAAGTGAATAGAAATATGAGTATGATTGAAGTAGTGACCAGAAGGATCCACTATTATATACAGTGTATGAAAACTGATATCACGTCTCCAAATCTGTGTTTGAGCCCCAAATCCCGTCCACAAAGCGTGTATCCCAAAGTTATAACAAGAAAAATCATATCCCTATTCCAAAAAAGTCGATGCCTAATGGGCTCGACTTGCCATTTTTGGAGCTCCGTAGTCAGGACTTTCCCCCTCTGATGCGATGATATCAGTCTCTTGACTACCGCGATCTCCTCCAATTGATGTTCCTTGAAAAAAGTCCTAATCATCAAAGCATGACAAGTAAGAGATTTTTGGGAATCACCGGGAAGAAATAAGCATATCCAAGTCCATTGATGAGAACCAGAAATTACTCTTTCTGATCCGAACAAATCGCATAATCCATAGATAACCTCCTTAAATAACAGATGAATTGAAGGAATATGATGAGTACTCCTTCGTCTCACCTCCCCTGCAGTACCAGTTTTGAATTCTCCATGGGAATCCACCGACCCAGCACCAACCGCATCCGTTATGTTCCGCAAAATAAACCTCGAGGTAGTCTTAAAACCACCATCATCGAAAGCCCTGGTTAGCCGCCATAGGAACCAAAAAGAAGATCCAGATCGATCTGCAACAAACCCAATACTCAGAACCGACCTCGCTGACTCACATCCTGGAATCGCAGGAGAAGAACTTCCCCATCGAGAAGCCACCCCTAAGAAGACTTCCCCCTCACCTCGAAGAACCCGAAGAGAAACCGTATTGCAGACCAAATCTGGTATCAGCCACTGATCTGAACTCATCAGATCTTAAACACCAGTCGCCGACGCCGTTGTCATTTTTTAGAGAAAAATATGTTTTTTAGAGAAGAAGATTAGAAAAAAAAAAGTTCATGATCTTATCATAATCAATTAATTATTAAAGTTCAAATAAAATATTATCTTTTCGATATTTTAAGTTTGAAAATAATATTAAATTAATTACTTGTTATTTTGTCTTATAATTTACAAAAGAAACAACTACATTTGATGAAAATCACGAAAAAAAACTGACTAAGATAGAAAAATTAGAGTTTTCCGCATATTTGAGAGAAGAACACGTAAATAATTGGACGATTAAAACCGTCTAAATTTCTAATTTAAAAATGATTTTCGATTTTCTCTTATTTCTTTTCCGTAATTAAACCTAATTTCTTTAATTACAATGGGAAATGTGATAACATTTTGTTTTAGGGACATAAAATTTGGTGACATTAGCATTAGGCAAGATGATGTCACATGTTCGAAGATTTTTACGGCACGATGCACCAACTAATGATTAAGCATATAGGGGGGATCAGCACTCAACATTGTTAAAATTCGGTTTCGTTTGGTCCGGGACAAAAGTTCCAATACTAATACAAAACTAAACATACCCCTACCCCAATCAATGAAAGGATGTTGGTGATCAAGATTTTCTAGCAAAAGGTCGGCTAGTGGTGACAAGTTAGGTGTAGAACAAGAGTGCCAAGTGATATTTTCTAAGAAGCAAAATCACATCTAAAAAGGGATAATAATTTCAGTTTTTTTTTATAGAGCTAAGAAAGCAATAGTTTTGTCATTTTTATTCATAAATTCCTCATAACTTTTAATTTGTGTTTTTATATATATAAAAAGGTCATACATCCAAGTTTTTTGTTTTCCTTTTTTCTCCCATAGGCCTAAAATTTTACTTTAGCAAAGCTTGGTTCTTATGGATTATCAAGAGAATTTTGGAATTCTTGTTAAGCATGTTTCTATCTCGACACTTCTGTTATTGCTTACAAAGTTCACTTTTGAGTCAGAGCAGTTACATGTGAAGACTACATTTCTAAATGGTGTTCTTGATGATGGAACAAACTTGAGGTACCAAAATGAAAGCAAAACGAGTATTATTTTGTTTGTTAATGAGATATGTGATGAAACGATTTCCTACACAGTAAAATCAAAGATTAATGAATTATTGATAAATGAAGGCCTTATCAGGAATAAACAGGATTCTTGATAATATGTTAATGCAGCCAAAGGCACACCCGCGGTTGAGCTGTGGTTGTGGTAGAAATTGACAAGATTAAGCTGTGGTTGAGCTATGCAACCGGCAGGACGATACTTGAAGGTAGAAATAGAGGTAGCAATACTGATAAACTGAGAAGCTACAGTAACAAGAAGTTGAATGGATTTGAAGGGAAAGTGAAAGGAATACATGATCTTACTGATATGGTATAATGGACCCAAATTTTGTTGATTTGATGCTTTTGACAAATGATTTCATAGGTTAGAAGCCTAGAACTACTAATAATTGGTTATGCAGACTAGAATTCTACACATGTTTCGAAATTTGAGCATTCAGCTGATTCCAACAAACTACTAATAATTGGTTACACAGCATAGAGTAGCTTTTATATGATTTCTTTCTTCAAGGGATTTGTCTTCAATCCCCTGACCAGTCAAGGATTGTTGACGTTTCATAATCAGAGGGTTAAGAGGTGACCTTGGATCTGGATTATAGATACCATAAGGTATGAGACATGAGTTTAAGACAACATGTTGAAAAGCATGGCTACCCAATAGAGCAAATCAAGAAACCCTATACACAAACAGAAGCAGTGGTTCCATATAGTCCTACAAAGTATAAACCATGAAGCAACAGAGCATCGTTTAAACTCTTAGCGTTGAGATGTGAGACTAAGGAACGAAGGGGAATGACTAAGCCTATATGTCGAGTTCAATCTAACAAGGGGCAGAAAGAAAAGTTGATATACATATGCGCAGTCTCCATAGCATTAACAAACTATCGAGAATTGACTAATCTTCCTAAACAGCAAGATCCTCATCGAAGAGTTAATTTAATGATGAACAACAGAAACATCTAGTGATGGAATCTATGATGAAGCCAAATTGGAAAATATAAAACCAAACAAACACATTCAATTAACAAAGTAGAAGTTGAAGTGTATAACATATGATATGACACAATTTATTGATTCACATATGTATATAAAATAATCTTATGAGTATTCCCCCAATTGTATCATCTTACAGACTAGGAAAACAACAATCTACAGTAAATGAAGTTGAAACTCAATGAGCAATTACATCACCACTCATCAACACATTTCCATTTCCACCAGTAGATTCAATAACTGAATTCATCATCATCATCAACGAGACTGACCTAGCAGCGCCTAACTTCTTCCTCTGGAAACTATAAGGACCATAGATCTTTCTCAGAAGATGTGGTACCTGTTCTACCGTCAGATTTCTCGCCGCCGCTGCTTCATCAGCACCGGAGGCTTGAGAGTCGGAGGACGGATCGAGTTGGTGCGAGGAGAGAGAGCGAGTCACGATTGAGGTAGATCTGGCGTTTATTCTCGAGTTCCGGATCTGAGCAAGCGCTCCTGGCTTTAAGTAGCGGTGGAATCCGTCGTTTCTTCTCACCGGAGATCTAGAAATATCCTTCATGATTCGATTGGATGGAATCGGAGGATCTAGAGAGATTGTGATATCGAGGATTGGGGATCTTAAGGATTTTGTAAAGGAGAAAGAGGAGCGGGAGAATCGGCGCTTGTGAGAGGGAAAGACGAGTCTAATTAGGGTTTTCAAAACTTATCATGAGCGGGAGTTGGTAATATTTTCGTCATGACTCGGATCCTCCATCAATATCGGGTCGGATCCATTTGGGGGTTTATTAATCTCTCGGGTTCCGCATGACAACAGTTATTCGCTGCATCTCACACCGACTAGTCTACACGTGAACTTTCTAACGTGTTCTCCAATTTCCAATCATATAAGGACACGTGTCTAATCTCACATCTGCAGAACTATGTGCGGCTGCGATTTAGCCGCCTATGAGTCTACCTTTTTATATTCCACCGTTGTTTAATCACACACCGTTGTTTTACGTCTCTCTAATGGCGGTTTCAGTCTCCTTTATTATCCACTAATCTCTCTCTCACTTGTCACTAACAAACTGTGAAGGAAATTCAAAGATTCTCTCATTCAAAAACCAACATGGATACTAAGATCGGATCCATCGACGCTTGTAGCCCGACGAGGAACGAAATCGGCGGTCCTCCAAACGGCGGCGTCTCCACCGTTCAAAACTCGACTCCATCCTCCACTATCAGCCCATGCGACGGGACTCTTGGCCGTTACTTAGCGAGACGACTCGTGGAGATCGGCGTCACCGATGTCTTTTCCGTTCCCGGAGATTTCAACCTCACGCTTCTCGATCATCTCATCGCAGAGCCGAAGCTCAAGCTGATCGGATGCTGCAACGAGCTCAACGCTGGATACGCGGCCGACGGTTACGCTAGATCGCGTGGTGTTGGCGCCTGCGTCGTTACGTTCACCGTCGGCGGTTTGAGTGTCCTGAACGCGATCGCCGGCGCTTACAGTGAGAATCTCCCGCTGATTTGCATCGTCGGTGGTCCAAACTCTAACGATTACGGTACCAACAGGATTCTTCACCATACTATTGGTTTACCTGATTTTACTCAAGAGCTTAGATGTTTCCAGGCTGTTACTTGTTATCAGTCTGTGATCAATAACTTGGAAGAGGCTCACGAGCTCATTGATACTGCCATCTCGACTGCGTTGAAAGAAAGTAAACCTGTTTACATCAGTATAAGCTGTAACTTGCCTGCGATTCCTCTTCCCACTTTTAGTCGCCATCCTGTTCCCTTCATTCTTCCACCCAGGGTGAGCAACCAGATGGGTTTAGAAGCGGCGGTTGAAGCCGCTGCTGAGTTCTTGAACAAAGCTGTGAAACCAGTTCTTGTTGGCGGGCCCAAAATGCGAGTTGCCAAAGCCACCGATGCATTTGTTGAGCTTGCCGATGCTTCCGGGTATGGTCTTGCTGTGATGCCTTCAGCTAAGGGACAAGTACCTGAGCACCACAAACATTTCATCGGGACGTACTGGGGAGCTGTGAGTACAGCTTTCTGTGCTGAGATCGTTGAATCTGCCGATGCTTATTTGTTTGCAGGTCCTATTTTCAATGATTACAGTTCCGTTGGGTACTCTCTGCTTTTGAAGAAGGAGAAGTCGATCATCGTGCAGCCTGATCGGGTTACTATTGGTAACGGACCTGCGTTTGGGTGTGTTCTTATGAAGGATTTTCTTAGCCAGTTAGCTAAACGAATTAAGCACAACAACACTTCTTATGAGAACTACCACAGGATATTTGTCCCAGAAGGGAAGCCTGTGAGAGAGAACCCCAAGGAGCCTTTGAGGGTAAATGTGTTGTTCCAACACATTCAGAATCTGCTCTCTTCTCAGACTGCTGTGGTTGCCGAGACCGGAGATTCCTGGTTTAATTGTCAGAAGCTGAAACTACCTGAAGGATGCGGTTACGAATTCCAAATGCAGTATGGATCAATTGGTTGGTCAGTTGGTGCTACCCTTGGCTATGCTCAAGCCATTCCGAACAAGCGAGTCATTGCTTGTATTGGAGATGGTAGTTTCCAGGTTACTGCACAGGATGTATCAACGATGATACGGTGTGGCCAAAAGACCATAATCTTCCTCATCAACAATGGAGGCTACTCAATTGAAGTTGAGATTCATGATGGTCCGTACAATGTCATAAAGAACTGGAACTACACTGCTTTTGTCGATGCAATCCACAACAAAGAAGGCAAATGCTGGACTGCCAAGGTGAGATGTGAGGAGGAGCTAGTGGCAGCGATCAACACAGCAACAAATGAGGAAAAAGAGAGCTTGTGTTTCATTGAAGTGATAGTGCACAAAGACGATACAAGCAAGGAGCTTCTGGAGTGGGGCTCTAGAGTTTCTGCTGCTAACAGTCGTCCCCCGAATCCTCAGTAGAGTTCATAATTAACCTCATCGTACATGTTTCCAGTTTGGTAGTGCCTTCACACTTTAATCTGAAAGTGTTTGTATCCTTTTAAACCCATCTGGATGGGAACACGATGTTATGAGTGCCAAAATAAGAATTGCTTTCCTTTGCTTCGTCTCTCGTCCTCAGCTTATTGCAATATATATGGTCTTTGTGTTTTTTGGATTGGTATGTGTATTTTTTATCATCTTGAGCAGAAGCACATCTTAAACAAGTTGAGATCCCATTCTAAGATGCCAAAGACTCTTTTAAAGGCATTTGGTAGAGTCAATTTCTTTAAGTAATTATGCTAGCTTTCTTTTTTTACCTTTTCCTAATATGCTCTCTCAGTACAGTAGTACCTTTTCTTGATTTCTGTTTCGTTGGTTCATGGCTGGAGTACCAGCTAAATTTGTCCTTGCAATGAGAATCTTTTCTTGCTGTTGGATTAGACTACCTCACTGCATAGCAGTTCTCCTAATTTTCTGATTATACAGAAACAAACCTCTTGGTCTTGCCCTTAATCTCTGTCCAAATTTATGATGCAGCTTGAACCCGACAGAATTTGGGATCGATGGCCTTCAGATCCAAAGCTGTTGCTTTCTCTGGTCCCATGTTGTTTCCCATTGCTGTGTAAAAGGTAAAGTTGAAAGTCCAGATCTAAAAAGCTTTGGCAAGTATGTACATCAAGATTGACTGTTCGTTTGTTCTCTTCAGTTTTAATGTTCATGTAAAGGGCAACTTGAATGATAAATTACAAGAACTTGAACCGAGAATTATCTTTTTGCCTCTGATCACTAAGTCGAAATTTATGATACAAAGCCAGAGAAGGTTTGTGAGGAAAAGTATGTAGCTTGAAATCGACATACAAAGCAAGGCTTGTAATTCACTCTCCAAAGGTCAATATGTCCCCTTTGGAGAGTTAATTACAAGCCTTGCTTGTTGCTATGAAAAATTGTTGGATACACTAAGTTATATTTGAACGTGATTGTCAAGCAATAGTCGATTTGATTACAAAGAAAACACTAAACTTACAGATCTATAATTGGATGCGAGAAATCTGAGATTGGCAACAATGCTTTACAGGCAGAAGATTTTGTTGGATATCACAAGAAGCTAACAAACTGTGCGTAAAGCTATGCTCCCATTTCAAGATGCATGTCGTTGTATTTTATCCTTTGGTAACTACATGTAATGACTCATCACTTACACTGTGATTTCACCGGTTTCTATTAATGAAGTTAAGCATATGAAAATAAAAAGGAGACAAATTAGATTTTATAGTTTGTTTTTTGTCAACAAACATGCAAATATATATTCAGCTGGGTTTGAACTTAAATGATGATATAGTGATAATACTAGTACAACCGATACGCGATAAGCTACAATAGATTTGATAATTTTCATTAAAAAGGAAAAGTATTTTAACAAATAAAAGAGTTTCTTAGCTCACATTTCGAGACTGTTTTAGTTAGAGGCGGGCGTGTATCCGGTTCATTTCGGGTTGGTGTTTTTGTTTGGAAAAAAAATATCAAATTAAACTAAATAAAAACCGGTTTAGTTCGGATAATATAAATATAAAACCGAACTAAAACCAAAATCATGTTGTTTGATTATCTCGTGACTTAAATTAAACAAATAGCCCTATAAGATTTATGAAAGCCATATAAGATTCTTAAAAACTTAAGACAAAAAGAGAAATGAGACAGAAAAGAAGAAATATGAGAAGATTTGTTTAGGTTCTTAGGGCATGTCCAATGGTAAAACTCATCCAAGTCTCTTATATAAATATTTTATTTATATTTTAAATGTAATTTAGGAACAAAATTAAATGATAAATGATTTAGAAAACTTAAACCCATCAGAAAGATACAAGTGTATCAACTAAAGCTCTTAAAACCTCCAGCAACTCTGAATTTGGAGCTGCACCACATTCTCTCTTCTTCCTTGATTTAACTTTTTCATTATTTTATTAACAAAAATTGAACAAGAGTCTACCGTTGGAGATGACCTTAGACCATCATTAAAGGTGATACGCTGAGTGTCTCATGGAAATAAAAGAAAATGGAAATTAAAAAGCAATGAGTTATTTAGTGAGTTTCGGGATGAGTCGTCTCATCCTATAGAGACTCTTGATACGTATCAATGAGTGCACGTGTCACAATAGCATTGGACCACTTTTTTTCTTTCCCAAACCAAACAAAAGAAAACAAAAAAAATTTCTCAAAACACGATTATCTTCTCCGTCAACGATTATCTTCTCTGGTTTGATATTTTACTCTTGTTAGATCTATCGCACTCTTGTTAGATCTATCACTTATCTAGTAATCACGTATTCGGATTGAGATTCTGAGTTTGGATATATTTTAGGGATTGTGATGTATGTTGACGCTTGTGTGGTCCAAAACGGCGATGAAACACTATGTTCTTTCGACAACACAATGTTTTCAAGAAGTTTGACTTCTACATTTGGCTTTTAACCCATTCATTTAATGATTAACCCATTGTGTTTGTGGATTGTGCTATGGAGTGGGCTCAGCTCTATGAATCTAAATGGGATTTCACAAATCTTGAAGTAAGTTTCATCATCCACTTCTAAAAATCTGTTGTTCATCGAGTGTTCCAAATGTTAAATGTATATCTTGGTGTGTGACCAAACTAACAAGACGTTCAATTTGCTTTGTATGATAGACAGCTCTAGAGGAAGAAGGATAACTTTATGGGGAGAAAGTCTATGTTTTTTGCTGCACAGAGTGTAAATTGTTTGTTCGTTACTTGTACTGCCTTGTTTTTGTCGTAAGCTGCATTTATCTTTTCATATGATTTGCTTGAATATACACATGGTTGTACTTTCCCTTTTGATTTCCTCTATCTGTCATTGCAGCTTATCCAGTTACTAACGATGATGAAGAGAAGATTGTCCTTGTTCCTGCAGTCGTTTGTGTAAGCTTTAGTTTCAAAATTTCTGCCATGCCACTGATCTTTGATATATAAGTTCGACATTGTGATTTAGTGAATTATTAGATTTCTTGGGCAAACAAAATCATATTCTTAATCTATACAGGATGATAACTTTTGTTACTTATTTATTTACAGGTTGAATCACAAGCTGCTTAATGTATTTCTGCATATCTCTTATCAAAATTTTTGTAAAGGTTCTTCGAAATGGAAAGTGGGGTGAGCAGGATGCTGCAATTCTTGTTTCTGGTGACATTATCAGCATCAAGCATTGTACGGAATGACTGTAATTTCATATACTTTCATCTTATGGTCCATAATAGCTGGTATATTAAACTACTACGTTTTTCTTACTTTATGTTCTGAACTTTCTGTTCTGTAGTCATGTCTTCTCCACTTGCAAACAGGGAGAGCTTGAAGTAATTGTGATTGCAACCAGAGTCCATACTTTCTTTGGAAAGGCCACGCATCTTCATTTTTCAACAGACATGTTTTTTTAAGCGCTTGAAAAATCTGAACGCTGAGATCTGGTATAGTATATTGATGTTTGTTGGCTCCATATTACGTTGATATTCATATCTGTTTTCATTTAGCACAAAATTTTAAAGGTTTCTACATAATGTTTTTTTTAGAAACCCATAGAATATCACCAATGGACATATAGATTTGAGAAAAAAGTTGACGAGTCTCAAGTACTAAATTAATATTAAATTTAATAATAAAAAATATTTTATGATACCTCATAAGTATCACCAATAATGTTGCTCTTATACCATCTCCAACGTTGAACTTTTGAGAGGTTCACCAAATTAAAAGAAAATGAAAAATAAATAAAAAAGTATTGTTTATGAGATTTGGCTGTGAGACGGTAGCAGTGGATTGAGACTCAATCTCAGTCTCTTAACACACACGTGTCGAGATTTGGTTGGACCGAGCTGTGTAAATTCTAAGCTGAACCAAACTCCTCTTCTGATCTTCTTCTCATCATTTCGCCGTCTCCGATTTCCTCGACTCTCCTCTTCTTCTCAGCTTCTCTCATGTAGTAATAAAAATCCTTTCATTGTAAATATAGAAACTTAATCCAGATGAAAGTACCATCATATACGGTGAGTGGGAACTCTAATGATGGCTATGATGGAGGAAATAAGGTCAGAAGCAAGTGAAGAAGAGCAAAACCGATTATTCTTTCTTGGGAATGAAACAAAAGAAACCGATTCGACTTGTTTAGTCTTGTCTGATCTTGCATCGATTTAACTTTATTGATCCTGCACTTATTTGCTTGTTTTAGAATTCAATTGCATGGTTGATTCTCAAAGGTCCCTACTTCGATTTGAATCTTTCATCTCTGTTTTCTTTTGATCATAGTAGATTTGATTAGTTCTGATGTGTTCGTGTTTGCAGTTTGCATCCTGAAGAGAGATGGCTTCAAATCGGAAGGTCCTGACTTTGGAAGAAGTTTCGCTGCACAACAAAACCAAGGATTGTTGGCTGATTATCTCTATACCAGAAGGAACAATTAACATAAATTTTCCTGAATATATTGTGAGATGTGTTGTTGAATCCCTCTGGGACTGGAATCTATAAATTGAATTAAGGTCATGGAGAGATAGATGCTCCTTTTTGTGGAACGAGTAGCATTTAACTATTGTGAATCTTAGTTTATGTGAAGTACTGAATTAGTAGACAATATATGTAAGAAAATGTAAGGATTGATTGAAGAACCAGCTTGTGAATTTCATTTATTATGTCTTCTTTTGTTCTTCGAGCTATACGGTTTGGTGTATGACTTGTAAAAAGCTGCAACGTAGTGCTCTTTACTAAAACTCTAGTGTTGTGCTTTAGTTTATTAGTTTTTTAGGGTTTAGATTTGGTATTTAAGGGTTAGTTGTTGAAAATTTATGCTAATTTGCAGGCTTGTTTTTTGCCTATTATCTCTGCAGATTTGGTATTTCGAAGAAGAGATGGCTTTTTTTTTGCCTATCATCTCTGGAAAGGTTAGATCTCGTCTCTTTCTTCTAACTGGATTACACTAGTATTCGCAATTGATATGTGTAAATGCTACGTTGAGCGTATTAGATTTGTAGATATGGTTTTGGTACATTATGAGAAACATGGTTTCTACATTTATGATCTGAGACTGATGCTCTGTTTCCGTTAATGATTGATGGTCTTTGACTTTAGGTGTGTGATGTGACCCCATTCGTGGATGATAATCTTGGAGGTGACGAAGTCTCGTTGTCCTCTACAGGTTGGGGATAACATTCTCAAATCCAGTGCGGATTTGAAACTGTTCCATTGGTTGTTTTTGATGTGGTGTCATCTTGTGTTGTTTCAAGAAAAAATGCTACAAATGATTTTGAAAAGGTTGGTCACAGCGACACTGCAAGGGACATGATGGACGAGTACTACATTGGTGATCAACAAACTTATGATTACGCATATTCAATATAAGTCTGAATGAGAAATCACACAAACGTACTTTTTTATATATTATTATTAAACATGTTGTATTACTATATTTTAAAAAGTTTTTATAATTGTAGTAATTATATTTTCTTTTAGTTTGCACAAATTTTAAATAAAAATATACAAAAATTATTTTGTAGAAAAATCTCACCATTGGACACATAAATTTTATAAAAAAGTTTATGAGACTTAATTATTAAAATAATAATAAATTTAATATTAAAAAATTCTAATGAAGTTATAAAGAATTTACCAATGAAGATACTCTTAGGATCGGTTTATTTTTTATTTTTTAATTTAAAACCCAATATATATATATATATATATATATTATAAAATTCTTGCCACTCGATTTATTTTCGTAAATCAAAACGATCAAATAATTTAGGTTCGGTTCAATTTGGTCAATTCATTTTGGTTTTTCTATCCAGGTCTAGTTTGACTATTTTAGCAATTGATTCTTTCTCGGTGGTGATATACAATTTGCACGGCTCCACAATATGTAACGAAATGTTCAAAGTGGTAAACCGAAAAAGAAGGTTTATTAAAATAAGAAGAAAGATTATACGGGGACAGTTTGCAAGATGACGGTATCTTCCTCTGATAGGCAACCACAGATATCGAATTTGGTTCTCACTTGTCAGTTTCGTGTACATATTTTTGGGTAGAGTTCGGGATTCTTCTAGCAGTAGTTGATGGGTTGGACCCACTTGTGGTTCCTATTATTACACGGACCCACTTAGTGGCTATTAATGGGGCCCATGGGTTTGAGAGTTGGGCGTTTATCCTACGCGTTGGTAAATTATTATTCTAAACGTGAACCTTCCCAACTTGGTCGCTAAAGTTGCAATTGCATCCATACACGTGTCAAAAGTGAACAATAGATCTGCGGCTAAGATTGCACCGTCATAAACAGAATAATAGCATGAGAAAAACAAACTCGTATAAGTAGAGACCCCATCCTCTGGTTTTCTTCTTCATCAATTGAAACAAAAACACAAGTTCATCTTTCCCACACCTTCTTCAGGTACCATTCCGATTTCTCAATCGATTAGGATTCGTGTTTGGATCTTTTATGTCTATCTTGTTTCCTTCCCGATTCCGCTTTGCTATATTGATTTTGATCCCTGAGAAGATTCTTTTAGGGTTTACGGTGTTTGGTCTCCTGTTAAATCTTTGTCTAAAATAGCATGGAGATTGGTTGATGTTTAAAATAGAGTTAGATCTCTGTTAATTCTTAGGGTTTGTGAAGTTGGTTGACCTTTAAATAGATTCATGATCTCTGTTTGGTTTGTGTTCATATTAAACACCATGATTGTGTCTTAATTTACAGAGCGAATCAAACGAACTCAAAGGTTTACATGGTTGAGCTAGACATCCAGATTCCATCAGCCTTCGATCCTTTTGCAGAAGCCAGAGACTCAGATGCCCCAGGGACCAAAGAGTACATCCACATCCGAATCCAGCAGAGGAATGGGAAGAAGAGCTTGACTACTGTTCAGGGTCTGAAGAAAGAATACAGCTACGAGAAGATTCTCAAGGATCTCAAGAAGGATTTCTGCTGCAACGGGAACGTTGTGCAGGACAAAGAGCTTGGCAAGATCATCCAGCTCCAAGGTGATCAGAGGAAGAAAGTGTCTCAGTTCTTGGTTCAGACTAAGCTGGCTAACAAGGATCAGATCAAGATCCACGGCTTCTAAACCCTGGATCCTTTTATAATATTATTGTTTGCGAATAATTGGTCATTGTGTGATCATTTGGAACTCCTAAGATTGTTGCTTTGATTTGAAGCTACTGTTTTCTTTTTTTTCTGGTGTTTTGATTGAAGGTGTGGGACTATTGGCTTTTGCAATGATAAGTATTTCGGTTGTTCTATTTTTTTTTTGTCAACCATTTCTTTTATTTGTAACATGCTTTACAATCTGTTCCCTACAAATTTTACATCCATCTTATTTTATTACAGGGGTTACAGACTCTAGCATGTTTGGCTAGCTTATCCGCTTCTATATTTAGATCTCTGGATATCCACATGAAGCCGATATCATTGTGTTCGTTGCAGTAGTGCATGATATCCTCCATGTATATTGAAAGCGAATTATAGACATTTTTCCTGAGATTTTTCGTTTTTTCGCTTAATAGACTATAAATCGCTTTCGAGTCGCCACATAAAGCTATTTCTGTATAACCAGCTCTACGAAGTTGTATGATAACCTCTCTTAGAGCATAAGCTTCTGCTTCTGTTGGAGTAGACATTGGTGGAATTGTTACTGCTCCTTCTAGCACGAGATTCCCTCTTTTGTTTTTAAGAACCCAGCCTGCTCCGGCGACTTTATCATTTGATTCCCATGATGCATCTACAAAACAATTCCTTATTGGCTAGCCTAATGATGTCTAGGGGATTTTTGGGAAGACTATCCACATCTTTTTTGTGGGGCTACTATTATGATTCATAACATCTTATTTTATTACATCGGTTGTTCTATTAATTTGTCCCTCTCTTTTTTTTTTTTTTTTTT
>OVAP01000262.1:0-12906 GCA_900406295.1 Aurinia saxatilis | reverse complement strand
TTTTTTTTTTTTTTTTTTTTTACTTTGCAAAAGAAAAACTGTTGACTCATAAAATCCGAAATTAGGGAAGGATGTGAAAATTTATGGTCGAACATGTAAAAAATGTGAGACGTCACGTCTTTTATTCGTTGCCAATTTCTAGAATACATGCGTGCGTTTTAAAATAACACCAAATTTTGTTTTTGTCTATTGTATGGTTGAGATTAAGGGTGGACATTCAGGTTATTGTTTTGGTTCAGTTTTTTTCTTGGATTGCGGTTTTTTTATTTCGAAGATGAAAATTCCATTCGGGTATTTATAAACTCGGCTGGATATTGATAGAAATCAATTATTTTCAGATAAAACCAAAAATAACCACAAAACGTATGAATTTGATTTGTTTTATTTACTTTTTGTTTTTGTATTATCTGAAAATACCTACCCAATCGAAAAAATAACAAAAAATATTGTAAAAGATATTTAAGTAAATATATCTAAATTATTAGTTTTTACTTGAATATACGAAAAAACACAAAAAAAATCAATGAATTTTTTAAAAATTTACTCAAACTAATCGAGCGTACCCGACGTAGAAACTAAATATATTTATCTGAATTTATGTTTTGTATATTTTAGATATCTCTTTGATTTTTTGGTTCGACTCAGATTCGGTACCGAGTTTTTGGTATCAGCTGTTGAAATCTCAATATATAATTACACATGGAAATGAAAATTTTCTATTTATTATTGATTTGGTTCTTCGAATTTGCCTACATCTATTTGAGATTGTGATGTGAGAATTAAAACAAAACATCCAAAAAGAAAACAAATGTAAACCTTATTTTTTTAGAGCTTATAAAATTTGTGAAGTTTTGTGTATGCATTTAAAAAAGGTACTTATAATATTTATAAAGTTACTTAGGATACTACATATATATGAGTACTTTTGAAATAATATAAAATTACTTTGGATGCTATAGTGACTTTTTTATCACTACTAGCTGATGAATCTTCTGCTCTATAAGGGAAAGATTACTGACTATGGTTTTAGAATCCCATCCTTGAGCCCTCACACCTTGTAAGAAATTAACATTAAGTGAAGTGTTGGTATCTTGGCTCGAAGATTTAATCTTGTCGAAGACTTGCAAAGCAGGCTCTAAACGCATCTCGTAACACAAGACTGAAGCATCTTTTCACTTGTGATGTGAAACTTACCTGCTTATGTGGTTTAGAAGAAGAAGAGCTTCTACAATTTTTTTGGCACATTATCGTTTGTTTCCATTTTCAAAACCTAAAATCAATAAGCTTCACATCAAAATCAAAGAGTTTGGAAAACAAAAACAAAAAAGTCTCAAAATCAGAATTATAACCAGAGCAACGAGACTTAGTTTCTTGGAAGTGAACTGCTATCTAAGAGTTTTAATCTGGAAATATGATATTTGAAATCATATGTTTATAAGTTATACACTGAAAATGAATTTGTAATTAAAATCATATGATTGTATACAATTTATTTTAAAAAATTGTAAACACTTTACAATACATATGAATTGTTTCCTCAACCTCAGTACAGAGAGTCAAAATCGGAGAATCTAAAATCTATTGCAAGTTGATTAAATGGATTAGATAAAGAAAAAGGAGTAAACAACATAGCTCCCCGACAGACTTACCATTTGAAGAACACTACAAATTCACAAATCCAAACAATTATATAATATAAGAAATTTATGAATAGAACACATATGGAAGATCTGAATATGAAATGATGAACTTACTTCAAGAAATGGAAATGGCTATTGTAGCTTACAAAAAGTCAATGACCTATTAACAAGCATGTGTTATGGCTGTCGCAAATTTGATGGAATACTAATATTTGTAGAATAATGATTTTTATATAGCATTCTAAGATTACACATTAAGCCATACTGAAACCACACGAGTAGAAGGATAATATGGTTTTTTATTAAGAAACACAAGTATAAAATTTTGCAGAAATATTGTTTCACACATTCACTATGCATTTTTTCGGGAATCCATATGAAGAATTAACTAATAAGAAACTAATTCACGCAAATCTTAAATCGATGTCCAATAATATCCAATATTAGGAGACTTTTAATGGTATAAGGATATATTTACAGCAAACATATTTCAAAGATATGACTGTAATCAAGCATTTTGATAAGAAAGGTTTATTGCAGGATTACCTTCATTTTTTGCAGAATGATTAATAAGTAAAAAAAATTGAATTTGATTAATAAGTAAATAAAAGATAAAAAGATTATCCCAAAGACAACAAATACCATCATGAAGCTAGACAAAGACAAAACATAAATAACTGAATCAAGACTCAAGTAGAAAAGACAATACCAACCATGAAACCATACAAAGACAAAACAATAACCACCGACTTAAGATTCAATTAAAGAAGACAACACCATCAATGAAGGCAATCATAATTCTTTCAAGTTACTCAAAATTATACAAAGACAAAATTATCAATCATAATTCTTTCCACTTACTCAGCATTAAAAACACTACTTTGGAGATCACTGAATATACTTACATCACTCTTTAAAGTAGTGTCTTTAATGCTGATTGCAAGAATTTTGATCAATAAATAAAAGAGAAAAACTTTCTTGAGGGGCATAGTGAATTTTAGAAAGACATCACTAAATTATTTACTTTTTCATACCCTCTACCATTTTCATCTTTGTATTTTCCTTTTTTCGTAATTTGTACTCCTTACCTTTTCATTTCACATCTAGTTTAACTATACCATACTTTTCACAACATTTTTTTTTTTTCACTTTTCACAACATTTTTAAAAATATGAATTCTCATTTTAAATCATAAATCATAAAACTACATATATCTTTACTTAACCTAAGTTTTATAAGTGAATGGTATCAAATCAATCAATGTACGCTAAGTATATGATATATGTTTTATAAACTGGTCTTTCTTAAGATACTTTGAAGCAAAAGTTATTATGTTTCATTTTATTTCCGTCTCATCTTAAAATCATCCTAGTAATACCTTGTCAAGAGCATTGGTAAACCTGGTATTCCAGGCTGTAAGTCCTAGGAGGTAGTCAAATTGTTGATAAATCGGTGTTACCAAACTTGCTCAGTCTTGTAAGTCTGCATTTAGTTTGATTTTAAACACATATTTAAACATGGCATCTACTGTTAGAAAATGGTTTAAATCAAAACATGCCTCTTATTTTGCATCTCAAAAGACCGTTAATCCAAGATAAATTATGTAAAAAATTACACCTTTTAATAAAAAAACAAACAAAAAATCATTTACCTCATATCAGTCCAATAAATATTATATTAAATGGATCAGGACTTGTAGTCTACTGGTTTGTGCTAGTGTCGTCATTGTGTCATTGTAGTTCGAATCCAGCTTAGTGCATATTGTTTAATTGTTGATAAAAAAATTATATAATATCAAATATAACTTTAGATCTTAAGATAACTTATTCGGTAAAAGAACATGAACAAATTTTATCCTTATTAGGAGATGTACAAACCAATTTATGCAACGGAGCTATGTACAATAATTGTGTTCACTTGTATAAAATTAAATTTCAGCAAGAAAGACACAGTTGTTTATTACTATATCAAATATATGTTAGACAATCAACATCTGAAGTTATTCCAAGATGTTTATTACAAAATGATAAATAAGAAATAACAATATTAGTTGTACACAGTTGTTGGTGTTGGAATCCCAAGTAAAAGTTTGTATCAATGAGGAGCAGTATATGAGGCATCATAAACCTTATGTGTAAGTTTTAAGGAGAGAATGCCTACCCAAGAATTGTTAGACAACCCGACAAGATGAGTTAAAGATATCATATATAAACCTAAATAATCAAAATGGACGAAAATTACAATTCACATCCAGTGAAAAACTAATATCACTCAACCCACCTAAAATACCATTAATATTTAGTTCTTATTATCCTCATTCTTCTTTCTGATTTTTGAACTAGCAAAAGTAGTACCGAATCAGAACACACCATATTGCAAAAAATCAAGAGAACATACCAATTTTTTTTTTTCCACTAAAGATACTAATCTTATTGATAAAGTCTAGTTCCAAGCGGTGCCGCGACCACCACAAGCGGTGGTCCAGAGGTGATGCCGACAACCATAAAAATTGTCGGAATTTTGAAAGTAGACCAAAGGATCCTAAAATTTGAACAAAACATAAATACTTTACTTCTAACAAACCAACTCAATTAAACCATAAATATTATTTTTAGAACCTTTGAAATTGATAAACCATATTCGAAAATAGAATTTATATGTGATAAACATCAACTCATAGGGACCCTACATAAAATATATTTTTACATAGACATGGGAGTAGCTTGAATATTATCATGACACTTATTTTTACCAGATATGGCATACTCATTGGTCCAATAACATCGTCTAAAATGATAGGACAAATACAATATTACCTCTGTTCACTCTCCAACTTGGAAAAGTGGGTGCAAACACATTAAAAAAACAAGAAATCTATAGAGTCAATATTCCAAGCATCGCCATTTATACCAAAAACACTTACTTACCACCTAAAAAAACAATAATCAGCGAGTCTAACATAATAAAAAAAACCATCCTAGGTAGNTAAAAAAAAAAAAAAAAAACCACCCTGGGAAAAAAAAAAAAAAAAAAAAAAAAAAAAAACTCAAGAAACTCCATAAAACAATTGCTTTGAAAATCTCTTCCTCGGACAAGGAAGACGATAGTACGTAATCTCAAGACTCGTTTTAAATTTAACAATATGTAGATAAAGAAAACTTAATAAAATCAAGAAAAATAAAATTAACAAACTAACAAATTTATGCAGAGCATGACATCTACTTTGTAAGTTCTCTTATATTTTAATAAATACAAGACTGGACTACTGGAGACATCACTACAAAGAAGAACAGAAGAGCATCATCAATAAAGCTATACAAAAAAAAAAAACAAACAACAGTCACCAAATACTCAAGTAAAAAAGATAACACCATTAATGAATCCATATAAAGACATAACAAAACTAAACCCACTAAAAAATCAAGTAAAAAGGACAACACAACCAATGAAGCCATGCAAATAAAATGTTATTAGGCAGCGTTCTTGCAACATACTCAACATTAAAGATAATATTGTAAGGATCACTGAAGACACATGAAAAACTCATCAAGATTACTCAATACACACCCCTACGTAGAAGACTATATAAACACTTGTTCCTATTATAAACTAGGGAAAATCCGTGCTTTGCACGAAAAAATGATTTTTATGATTTTAATTTTTTTTCAATAGCTATTATTCATTACATTTTATTATATAGGTTTGGTTATTCAAACCGATGTACAATATTAATGTTACCAAAATTTATATAATTGCGTATGATAAATATATTAAACAATATAATTAATGTTATCTCGTATCCTCCTCTTAAATTGTAACTATTATATATATAGATATTGTAAGTATCTGGAAAGATATTTAATGATAAAATATTTATATTCTTGAAGTATTGAGAAAAATGATTTATTATTTGTATCTATATCAGTTAAGGTCATGTTCATGTTATATTCATTTTGTTTTTGTTTTTTTTAACAACCACATATTAATTAGATCAAAATATCCCAGCAAAACTGGGTGCCCAAAAGGGTGGGTAACTGTTTACATAATCGAATTCTAATTATCTAATGCGTGCCAATCGAGCCAGACAGTCCGCTCTTATGTTTATCGCCCGTCGAATATAGGTCAGAGAGAAGGAGGGAAATCTTCCTTTAAGCTCACTAAACGCATCTCACATGATATAAAAAGCTGGTCAATCTAGCGGTGCTTGAATAATCTCAGCAACTCCATACAATCGGTCTGGAAACAGGAACACGGTAGATTTAGCTCGAGTGTAGTTTGCATCGCCTTGAGAAGAGTTTCAAACTCCGAATGAAGAGGGGAAATGCTTCTTCAGGTACCGTATCCCCCAAGGAGTAAAACCTGATTAGCTTGGCAATAAATCCATCCTAATCCAGAAGTATTATCCGAACTAGTCCACGAACCATCAACCTAGCAATACGTAGTTGTCCCATCAGGAGACTTGTCACGTATCTCTGATTGTTGAGGAAGTTTAGGAAGTTGGGCTCCCTTCCAAGCCAAATACTCTCGGTCCACCAGTTTTATGGTTTCTGTGGTATCAAATTCCGTTCCCCGCAAAACCTTGTTATTCCTTGATTTCCAAATAAACCATAATATCCAAGGATAGCCATCCTTGTTTTCCTCCCAAGTTGCATCATAGTCATTAGTTTCGGGAAGGTGCCAAAATAATAATCCAAGTTCGCATACATTGAGCAATCCGGGAAGGTGTTGCCAACCGACGAGAATTTAGCCAATGCCCAGATTGTAAGTGCCCACAGACATTCAAATAAAGCATGACTGACCTCTCCTCCGCCTGCCCACACCTTGGATAACATGTATCCAAACATATTCCTCGCTCTCGCAAACGGGTTAAGACTGCCATAGATCCGGTAAGCGTTTGCCATATAAAATATTTCAGTTTTGTCGGACAGCGGAGCTGCCAGGCGTGGGCCTTTAAAAGTGTAATACTAGGCTCATGGATATATGGAATATGCTCCAAATGACTCATTGAAAGATTCAACTCATACCCTGATTTAAGTGTATAATTACCAGATTTTGTATAATGACAAAGGATTTTATATTGACAAATTTGCGGCCGAAGCACTATACCTCGTATTAACTGAATGTCATCCATTAATTGATGTAGCAGCGGGATATTCAAATCCTTGCCATCTTGGATTTTTAGTTGGTGAACTAATATGTTTGGATAGTACTCCTTTCCCGAGCCACGGGCCGGATGAGGTATATCATCGGGAAGCCATGGATCTGCCCAAACCGAAATTGAGCGCCCGTCACCCACCTTATACCTAACGCCTTTTAAAAGAAATTCCCTTGCTGAAAGAATACTGCTCCAGCCATAAGACGGTGACCACCCCTGATTAGCATGGAGAGGGCTTGTATTCCGATAATATCTCCCTTTCAAGACCCTTGCCACCAAAGAATCTGGAAATTGTTGAAGCCGTCAAAGTTGTTTGGCCAATAAGTCCAAGTTAACATGTTCCAAAGAACGGAAACCAAATCCGCCTTCGTTTTTTTAAAGACATAATTTGTCTCATGCAATCCAATGGATACCACGATCGGTTCCATTGGAATTCCACCAGAAATTGGAAATAGCACTACTTAACTTAGAAGTTAACAACTGGGAAGTTTAAAGCATGACATAACATGATTCGGCAAAGCGAAAGCCACCGATTGAATCATAATCTCTTTGCCTTCTTTGGGCAGGAGTTAGAGGATTATCCATTAACCCGACCTTGATGTTTCTCATTGGCCTTAATTAGAACCACCTAAACTTTCCGGTATTCCGAGGTAATTTCCCATCCCGCCTTCTTTATGAATGCCCAACATGCATTTCATAGATTGTCGCACGTCATCTGGAACCTTGTGACCGAACATTATCGAGGATTTGTTGAAATTTATAACCTGTCCATAAGCTTTTTCATAGGCATATAAAATTTCCAATATACTTGCACATTCTTCCGGATTCGCCTTGCAAAAGAAAAATACTACCATCGGCAAATAGCAAGTGAGAAATAGCCGGACTGCCTCTAGCTACTTTAAGTCATGTTAGGGATCTAACCATTTCCCGTTTTCTAAGATTAGCAATTAAAGCTTCTGTACACAAAATAAACAGATACGGTGACAAGGGATCTCCTTGTCGCAAACCCCTCGCGGGTACGATCAAACCTTTTGGATCTCCGTTCAGTAGAACCTAAAAGGAAACTGACTTCACACACCACATAATTCGCGAAACACATGTTTCGTGTGAAATCCTAACTGACTGAGCACCGCTTCCAAAAAATCCCATTCAATACGATCATATGTTTTACTCATATCAGTTTTGATAGCCATAAAATCCTTCTGACATGCCTGATTTGTTCTGCGCCCATGGAACATTTCCTGCGCTATTAGGATATTATCCGTTATCAGCCGCCCCGAAACAAAAGCCGACTGCATTACGGAGACTAGTTTGGGCAATATATCCTTTAATCGTAAACATAAAACTTTCGAGATAATTTTATAACTCACATTGCACATACTAATCAGTCTGAAATCCCTCATTCCTTTAAGTTGTTGGGTTTTCGGGATCAAACAAATGTTTATCTTGTTAAGTCGCCTATCAAACCCTTTTGAGCGGAAAAAAACTTGTACCAAACTAAACAACTCCGTCTTAATAGATGACCAAAATCTTTGATGAAAGAGTGTTGTTATCCCATCCAGACCCGGAGATTTTTCTGTATGCATAGTAAAGAGTGCTTTCCGAACCTCCTCCTTTGTAATCTCCTTCAACATACTCTTATTCATCTTCTCTATTACTTTGGGATGTATTGCTTGTAGTAATCCGTGTGTATTGTTTGTAACAGACGAGGTAAACAAACCCTGGAAATATTCGGTGGCCACTATTTCCATTTCCGAATCTGTAACAACACAATTCCCAGTATGGTCCAATAACCCGGTAATCCGATTACGAGCTCATCGTTGTTTTTTAACCGCATGAAATAATTTCGTATTCTTGTCGCCCTCCTTTAACCAAAGGTTTCCACTTTTCTATTTCCGATACATTTCTTCCTCTTTGTAAACTTCCTGGAGCTTCCTCGTAATGTCCAAAATTTCCCCTGGAGATCGTATCATCCAATTTTGCCTCCTCCAGTGCGTCCTTTAACAATGCTAGCTTGTCCAGGCAGGACATTATTTTTCCGCCACCACAAAATGGCGTTCCCACAGTTTTCAATTTTCTCTACAAATCTCGTAATCCGAAAATTCCTTGTTCTAGTCTAACCATTTACTATTGCGTCCTGTAAACCTTCCTTTCCTACCCAGCGTTTATCAAAGCGGAATGATTTCTTTCTGGAAGATGCTTGCATAAGAGATGCCCAAAATCAGTCTGTGATCCGACTCAATCATCCTTAGGTATTTAACCACAGATGATGAGTACTTACATTGCCATTTCTCATTACCCAATGCTTTGTCAAACGACACCGAATTGTTTGTTCTTTCCTAACTCAGTTTTTTTGGATAATTCGGTTGCCCCACCATGATAATTTATTTATGTAGTATTGAAAGTCCAACATTCCGCAATGATCTATCATATTGTTAAAAGGAAGAAAAGATCTTGCCGACCTTAGCGGACCTCCTTGTTTTTCATGGTTTCCAACTATTTCATTAAAATCTTCTATCTGGAACCATGGGCCCGAACGATTAGCACTAAGATCATTTAAACAATCCCAAACAATTTCACGCTTATTAAAAACCGGATCTCGATACACAAAATATATATATATATATATATATATATATATAATCCCAATGAACAATGGCATTTGTATCTATAAGACGGTTATTAGAAAAGAGAACATCCAAATTTATTTTATCATTATAAAAGAGGGCTAGGCCTCCACTCGCGCCATTCGGCTCAACCGTAAACAAACTATGAAAATCAAAATGACCTTTAAATTTTTACAAAGAACTAAACATTGTTTCATTTCTGATCAAAATATTTTTTTTGGCTTGTATTGCTTCCATAAATCCCGTAAATAATCAACCGTCAAGTCTCCCCCGAGTCCCTGACAGTTCCAGCTTAAGATTTTTAGCCGGTGGTTTCGGGATTGCCACCTTCCCTGGTTTTCCTTTCTTTGTTGCCTTTGTAGCCTCCACTACTCTGGACTTGTTCCCTATAGCCTGTTTAGAACCAGAAGAAGCTGAAATTACTTTATTTCTAGGAGAAACCAGATTGTGCATAAAACGTTTCTTTAAACTAGCACCAATCAAACCCGTATCTTTTCGTCCTAATGTAACCAAGGAAGTCACTTTGTGATTCACAACAACCTCCTTAAAACTTCTATCGAGATCCTCAACAGCCTTTGAAAGGATATCATTGTTAAGACTATTGCCTTCCATATGAGTAGTGTACTCATCTTGCAGGCATTCCTCAAGATCCATCTCACCCGAATCAAAAGTTTCGAGGTACAAGAATTCACCCTCCTCGCGCCTAAGAGGTCATCATCAGTCACCAGCGCGATATCGTCCTCGTTCCTCCTTTCCTGCCCATTTTTTGTCCAAACCGCATCAGAATGTGTCTCCAGTCCCTGAGCAACAGTCATTGCAGGGACCACAGCCACTGGTGTGCTCCTGGAACCGGAAGCAGCTTCTTCCGTAGGGGCCTGAGTTTCTTGTTTCTTGTTATATTCATTTTTATAAACCAGTTGGAAATCTAATGTTGATATATTATTTTGAACTTAGTTCTAAAATATGGTGTTGTTTAAATATAGTATTTTGGTACATTATAATGAACAAAGATACTCTTTTGGTTTAAAGATATTATAATAAATAATCGGTGTAGTGATAAACATATGAATTTTTCCATTGATTTTGTGGTATGGTACTTCTGAGATTATACATATGCTCTATATATCTTGATCCTGAGAAATTTTGTCGAGAGTATGATATTTTTTATAATACAAAATAAGAAGGCTTGTAGACAAAAGATAATTTTACGACTTTTAATTAGAAAAAAGTCTAGTTTCCTCTTTGTGTAACTATTCATTTTTACTTATGCTATTGAATATTTTTCTAAAATTAGTAGCAATAATTAATCATAGTCAATAACGGTAGCATTTCTTGTCTTTGTTAAAACAACTCTACTCAGTAAAAGTTTTAAATGATTTTTTTTGTCAACAACAATATTACATTAGGCTGGGCTCGAACCCAGGCGGCGATACAGTGACAATTCTAGCACAAACCACTAGGTTACAAATCCTGGTCTTTTAAATGATTTGTTAATATATATATATATATATATATATATATATATATATTATATATGTTCAACTTTTATATTAAGACATTATAACCAATTTTTTGTTATTATAATCAATCGGCAAAATTTATATTAAGACATTCAATAATGTTTGATTTTCTATTTTTGTCTTCATTTGTTATTATGTGGAAGCAAAAAAATTAATTTTTAACTATTTTACATAAAATAAAATGTATAAGATGTTTGATATTATAGAACTTTGATATTAACTTCTTTTTCAAATTTAATGTTACATATTACACTTTCATTTTAAAAATCACTATTAAAAGCATAAATTTTAGAGAAAATTATAAGTTTTAATACAATAAATGTACATTTACAAAGAAGGAGTTGACGCATGTCATTTTTCTAGGTAAAACATGGCAGCTTCTCAAAACTCTTTTGAGAAGGAGATCATAAAACTAGGAGGCACATGACAGCGTCTCAATACTCTTTTGAGAAGGGAATTCTAAAATATTATATAAAATAGAAAAGAAAAAAACTATTAAGGGGGCAAAGTGATTTCTTAGAATGCATCACTAAATGCCCTACTTTCTCATACTCTCTACAATTTCCATCTTTGTATATGTCATTTTATTTTCAAAAGTTGTACTCCTTACCTCTGTATTTCATATCAAGTTAAATAAAAGTAAGTATAATCATACAATCTTATTTACAATTTTCTTTTAAACTGAAATTTTCAATTTAGAACTACTTATAATTTTACTTAAGATGGATTTTTTTGTGAATAGTAGTAGAGCTTCAACGTTAAACTCTCTTTTAATGACATCAAATTCAAAATGACAGATAAGTTCAACCATGTATGTTTGATGTCATCAATATAAGTAGATGTAGTTTGATGCTTCCAGCTTTGATTTTATGTGAAATTTGATTTTTGCTCTAATATGTATATAATGTCTTTGATCTCCATAAAAGATGATACACATGTAGCTTGTCTTTTATTTATAAGACAACTCACCTAAGGTGAATAATTATACTTATACTTTGATGTTTTTTTTGTTTTCAAACATGAATTTCTTTTCTAATTACACTTATATTAAATCTGAAAAGAAAAATCAAATAGATATTAAAAATGGTTAATTTTCCTCTTCCATCGACTGTAACAAATTCAACTACTCTAAAACAACAAATAATATTAAACAAAACGAACATATGAATATTATTTTATGATGTAAAGTGATCTTAGTCTAGTGGAAAGAGGTAAGTCCATTGAGAGGTTAGACACCATCAAATCTGGAATCGAGTCCCACCGCCTATACAATGTAGGAATTAGGCNCCCCCCCCCTTTGCGGGCGCACCCCCCCCCCCCCGGCAGGGCAAAAAATATATTTTTTTTTTTTTTTTTTTCGACATCATTTACAAAAATCATTAAACGGGATGGGGAAGCCAAACCGGTGGTACATCATTAACATAGCTAATATAATGAGAATAAATCCTAACACTGCATGCTAGAGCATCTGCCTTGGAGTTAAGACTACGGGGTACATACGTCAATGAGAATCTGGAGAAAGTACTCTTCAGTCGCGTGAATATAGATCGAGAAAGCTGTCCAATTCCGTGGATTGGAAATCATCTTAACTAGCTCCTGTAAATCTATAGCAAAAGTTGTGTCCAGTTTGTGGTGATCGATCATGCTCAGCATCGTCCAGAGGAGGGTTTCCACTTCAGTGTGCAGAGGTGAGAGACTACGCCTGACATTTCCAGCACCCATGAGAACTCTGGTGTCATTGTCTTCATGGTACCATCCTAAACCAGAGAGGTTGTCGGTGGCTGTCCAAGAACCATCCAAAAAACAGAAGTGTGCTGATCCCGGAATCGAAGGGTCATGCCTCGAAAAGAGCGGAGCATGTTCACTTTCCCGCGCAATTAAACACATTTCGTCCACTCGCCAGCAGCTCGGCACCCTCTCATGCCCTTAAGCGCATCGAGCGAGCCTGAGGGGGGGGGCTAACT
>OVAP01000261.1:0-42508 GCA_900406295.1 Aurinia saxatilis | reverse complement strand
AAGCACGTCCATGCACCTAAAATGACTCACTTGGACTCTAATAATAATAAACAGACTCTAAAAACATAAATAATTATATGTTTAATATAGTAAAAACCGATAAAATATGAGGTATATCAAAACACTTCTAAAATTATAGGACCTTCCAATTTCCATCAAAGCTTTTTCGTTAAAGGAGGTAGTGGGGCAGAAGCTAGTTGTGCCGTAGATGTCAACAGTTGGTACCCGCTTTTAACTGGATAAAAGCATGAACTAGTATAACCCCCAATAGTACCCATCTCGAAGTGAACGTGAGGACTTAATCTTCTTTATTAGCGCAACATCTGCATTAAATAAAATTTCTTGAAATAGTGGTACATTCTAGTCATATGTATCTGGAATGATCAGGTCTGAGACTAGTAAGTCCCGATCGATGATTTGGCATAGGGATACGAGGCAGAGTCTCAAAAATCCATTGTGAAAAAAATACTAAGGTGTTACGACCATCTCCAATAAATCATACCAATATTTTTTGTATAGGGACGTTCCCCTCCTGCACATTCTAAGAACTCTCCGTTAGACATAATGACTTTTCAAAAAGCCTTGACATGAGAGAGTCTAGATAATCAATCAATATTCCCTAATGAGTATAAATTAATAAGATTTTCTTTTGTAATTTCCCACGTGAAACATGACTCGTGACCGATACAACAATAATTTTATATGTTTTTCTCCGAATAAAAATTACATGACTCGTGACCTACATATCAACACGATTTTTGTTATATATAAAAACAAATAAGTCAATTATATGTTAGCTGGATCACTTAGTATGAAGGAAAGAAAACAATTACTTTACTTCGACCATCACAAAACTTGCTTCTACCCAAATTTGCAATGCGCAAAACGTATTAAATGAGTGTTCGGTAGAGGGTTGCAGAGGTGGTCCAGTTTCATGTTTCAGGAAAATGACAGGATATGATTGAAAGTTAGCGTTCTGACGAGTTAGCTAGAAAGATGAGATACGTATGGTGTCAATGGCCCGAGTGTTTGTGGGGTTACTTTTTTAGTTTGAAACTGGGCAAAAACTACAAAAACGTGCAAGCTTTCCTACTCACCTCGCTAGAGAACAAACAAAATAATTACGTAACACTCTTTGCTTAGATTAGACACTCATGACCGATCAAGGTAATACTTCTTTTTTGTGTCCATTAATTAAACCGATTAGGTGCGTATATATATATGATTGTGCCTGTGGGGAGTAATTTAATACCAGTAAATTAAAGCTCAATGAATAAAGCCGGTATGAAAACTTTACATGAAACTCATCTGGAAGCACCAATTATAGTAAGCCCATCAAGAGCATTGTCACCGCCTACGGAAATACATCTAGATAAAGATACGTTTAAAGCATTCCGAACGGTAAGGGGTCTAGGATAAACTTGAAACAATCCTAATAATAAAGGGATAAGGACAAGAAATAGTCTCATATAAATAGCAAAGAAACAATCTTACTTACTGCAAACGATTCTTAATCAATAAAAAAATGTTGCAATCTATATCTTTTCTTTTTGTTTTCCGTAGAACTTAGAGCGAACCCGTTAATTTTTTTACTAAACAGTGCCTTCAGATGAACATGAACCACACAATAAGCTGTTACTTATATATCTAAACAATCATGCGCAAGTAACCAAAGTTAACGGTTAATATATATTTCTTACGAAAGAGTCTATACAGAGGAAAGCACATCTCTACAGAAATAGGTTATTTTAAAGGAATAAAACTGACATGATTTTTCAAACAAAAAAAAAAAACACTGACATGAGCAGTTGGTACGTAAGGTAACTGCTTAATCAAATGATAGATCTTTTTTTTTTTTTTGAACAGCCAAAATGATAGATTGAAACAAGGAAAACCAATTTCATTTGTATTTACCAATCAGAAGATGAATTCGTTTTTAAGGAAAGGTTTTAAAAAATCCTGATCCACAGTTTGAGTACAGAGAGTCCGTTGAATTGTAGACTTTGCAGTGACTTGACTTGTTTGAGTACACCGTTAAAATCATGAGCATGTTAGCTGTTTAGCGTGTAACCAACTTCACACTGCGCACCCATACTTTCACTGTGCACCCATGCTGTTCATCATTCATGACAATACCAATATTTATCTTGCCATGACTTTGAAAAGTCTTGGTCCCCGCAGTATACAATATATGAAAAAGTAGGGAAAATGATCATTTAATTTCTTAACTAATTGATTTGAGTACTTCTTTTATACATATTTTATTATTAATTGTTTGTTTTGAGTATTTGATTTAAATAATCGAACATTATTATAGATATTAAACCACACATACCCAATTTTTTTACTCTTAATCACATATACCACACATTCTTTCATTCCATTGTAAAATGTATGAAATATCACTAATTAAATATTAACTATTTATAGGGTTTAGAATCTAAAAACTTAAACCCTAAAATCTTAACCCCAAAAAATCTTTCCACCAAAATAAACCTTGAACCCTAAACCCTAAACAATTAAACCATAATAGTTATTAAAAATTAAACCCTAATTTTATAAGAGTTTAACCATAAATCATAAACTCTAAATAAATCATAAATTCTATAATTTTAGTAAACCTTAAATCTTAAAATCATAAACATTAACACCTTTATCATTTGTAATGAAAAATAGTTTTTGTAATTAAACGGTACAATTATATTAAAAAAAAAAAAGAGTGAGTATATGTGATTAAAAAGAAGGGTGGTGGGTTAATACAAAAAAAAAATGGTGGGTATATGTTGTTGATGGTATGTAAAAGTTCTCGTATTAAATTGACTATGAAAAACATGAGAATAAAACTACCCAAATCGAATAGTTTTTTTTTTTTTGTAGAAGTTATTCAATCAAGGTTTTTGCCCTCCAGATCTGGTCTCCCCACGCCTCAGTTGCCCTGTCAAGATCACGATGTTGCATCCGTGGCCGTGGAACCGCCATTGCCCCGTGAACCAGCTTCGAGGACCCCAAGTCGAGCCTAATCCTCACAAGTTCAGCTCAGAGAAGCTAAGACCACGAAGACGATCGACCGCCAAGCCTTTTAAAATCAACCGGATCGAGTTAAATGCAGCGCAATGGGGAGATGAGGAGGCGAGGAAATTGTAAGGGCTCTTCGACAACGAGAGGTCGTCGGAGAGATGGACGGAAATACCAATAGCGTCTGCACGAGAGAGAGATAGATGGGACTCGCAATGCTTTATTAGAATTTGCATGTTAAATTCCTCAAATCGAATAGTTGAGCATTTTTCCTCAAAAAATATATTTTGCTCTCTTTTATTAATTTATGACTGTATTTGATATTCAATAACAAATTAACAACAACAAATTTGTAAAGATAAAATATTTAGCAACCATTTAAATAAATCAAGGTTGCAATCAAAGTTCAAAAATTTCACTACCAGTGTCATGAGAGATTCGAGTAGAAAATATACTGTTGTCCATATTCATTGTCAGAGACGTCAATATTGATATCAACGTAGAACATGGCACTCTTCTATTCTCTAATTATACATATTTAGAAAAAGAAAATTAGAGTATCTAACTATCCATAATATTATATGGGTTATATATCAATTACAAAATCTAAAATATTTTAAAGAATGTGTTTTTTTATCTTTTAAATTATAATCAATTATTAACCCTTGTGGTAGTGAGGGTTCTAATACAATAATATATATATAGTTACACTTGTATAAATAGATCAAGCAGTAAAGCAAAGGGTAAGCAAGATTGAATAGAAAACAAAAAATAAAAATGTTTTGTAGAGAGTCTTCGAGTCTCCAGACCTTGAACATAGCAAAGAGTCTCAGCTCTCTGTTCCCTAAACCATCAGCTTTTATCAAGCCCATCTCGGCAGTACGTCCAGATAAACTACGTCGTCACCCAAACCTAAGAAGGCGATGTAAGGTCACGGCCTCACGGTCTAACACTGATCAGAAAGGTCAAATAGGGAAAAAGGCCGTTGAGAAAATCAAAGTCAAGGGATTCATAACGTCCCAAGAAGGGCTGCTGGATGGTCTATCCATCACGAGAGGTCTCGATGACTTTGCCGATCTCAGGGGCAGATCACTGCTCGTTGAGCTGATTAGCTCTGAGGGTGAGTACCTATTTTATCAAGCAAACATTATTTTTCTTGAAAATAAGGTTAAGCTTTTCGTAAGGTTATTTACATTTCATTAATATACCAAAGAAAAATCAGAATCATTTTTTAAAAGAATAAATCTGTGCCCCTTGTTACGTACTTGGTTGGAGTAGATATATTACAGAGATTAATATAATGCTAAACAAGTACACATATGTCAGGGACGGAGAAGGAACCGGTAGCAGACTACGCACAACGTGTATGGTTCGAAGCCCCTGAAGAGAAGTACGAGTGTGAGTTTGACATGCCCGAAGACTTTGGAGCAGTGGAGGCCATCAGGATTCAAAACCAGCACCATAGAGAGATGTTCATCAGAGAGGTGGAGCTTGAGTTACCGGGCGGCCCCGTTAAGTTTACATGTGACTCGTGGGTGGCCGGCAAGTCCGTTGACCCAACAAAACGGATATTCTTCTCCACCAAGTCCTACTTGCCTGATGAAACCCCAGAGCCTCTTAAAGCGCTGCGAAAGGAGGAGCTGGAGACCTTGCAAGGCAAGAACCGCGAGCGAGTTGGTGAATTCGCCACGCACGAGCGTGTATACGACTATGACGTGTACAACGATGTGGGTGACCCTGACAGAGACGAGGAACTTGCCCGTCCTGTCATTGGAGGCCCCTCTCATCCCTACCCAAGGCGTTGCAAGACTGGCCGCGAACGCTGCGACACTGACCCCTCCACAGAGAAACGCATCGGAGAATTCTATGTCCCCAGAGACGAGGAGTTCTCTACAATAAAGGGCACCGCATTCACGGGAAAAGCCGTCTTGGCAGCTCTTCCCTCCATCTTCCCACAGATCGAGTCTGCCCTCTTGGATCCCAAGTTGCCCTTCCCACACTTCAAGTCCATAGAAGATCTCTTTGAGGTAGGCATTGACCTTCCCAAGGATGCTGGCCTCTTACCTTTGATCCCCAGCCTTGTCAAAGCTGTTGCTGAAGCTAGCGATGATATTCTCCAGTTTCATCCACCCGTTCTCCTGAAACGTACGTACCTCCTTTATATTATTCCAATTCCATACTACCTTGTCTATCTGACTTTTCTTAACATTCACGCGGAATATCAGAGGACAGATGGTCATGGATCCGCGACGACGAGTTTGCTCGCCAGACACTTGCAGGCCTTAATCCCTATTCCATTCAGCTTGTTCAAGTAAGCTGTATAACTAACAACTTTTGTTCTCCATTTTCAGTAATAAAGCAAAATAGATGTGTATATATATATGGTGGGCATTTAAAAAATGAAAAGCAAACTAGACTCTGCCGCTTAATTATGGTGGATAATAAAAATATAAATTCTTGACATGCATTGCTGTTATTCCAGGAGTGGCCTTTGAAAAGCAAACTAGACCCTGCCGTTTATGGTGATCCCAACTCACTCATTACTGGGGAAGTTGTGGAAACAGAAATCGGAGGAAACATGTCAGTTGATGAGGTAATTAAACCTCATTAGAAAGACGCATGTATATATATGAATATGAAGAGTATTTCCTTGATGATCAAATGCATGTATGTAGGCTCTAAAGGAAAAGAGATTGTTCATGTTGGATTACCACGATTTGCTTCTACCGTACGTGAACAAAGTGAGAGAGTTGGAAGATACCACCTTATATGCTTCCAGAACACTATTCTACCTCAGCGATGATAGCACATTGAGGCCTGTTGCCATTGAGCTGACTCGTCCTCCAGATGCCAACAGGCCCCAATGGAGGCAGGTCTTCACACCAGGATATGATGCTACATCCATCTGGCTATGGAAGCTCGCTAAGACTCATGTAGTTGCTCATGACGCCGGTTATCACCAGCTTATTTCCCACTGGTAATAACGAAATAGAACCTCTCATATATGGTTCCGCATCTGTATGTGTGGCTAACAAGCAGAAATTTACAGGCTGCGGACTCACTGCTGTATAGAGCCATACATAATAGCGGCAAACAGGCAACTAAGCGCCATGCATCCCATCTATAGGCTTTTGAGTCCCCACTTCCGGTACACCATGGAGATCAACGCCCGGGCACGCCAAAGTCTCATCAACTCAGGTGGAATCATTGAGACTTGTTTTTGGCCTGGAAAGTATTCACTAGAGCTAAGTTCGGCCGTTTATGATAAACTATGGAGGTTCGACATGGAAGGCTTACCAGCAGACCTCATCAGAAGGTATGGTGTTTAATAGATCTGTAATACACAAGGTCGATATAATAAAAAAAAAAGCTAACTAAATATCTTTGCACACATAGAGGGTTGGCTGTGGAAGATAAGACAGCAGAATTTGGTAATGGAGGGGTACGCCTGACGATACCAGACTACCCATTTGCGAATGACGGTCTAATGTTGTGGGATGCACTTAAGGAATGGGTGACAGACTATGTGAATCACTACTATAAAGAGGCAGAACAAGTGGCTTCGGATGAGGAACTCCAAGGATGGTGGAGTGAAGTGAGGAGCATAGGGCATGGAGATAAGAAAAACGAACCATGGTGGCCTGTCCTTAAAACACAAGATGACTTGATAGGCGTGGTGACTACCATAGCGTGGGTGGCCTCAGGTCACCATGCGGCAGTAAATTTTGGACAGTACGGGTACGGAGGATACTTTCCAAACCGACCAACCACGGCGAGGATAAGAATGCCGGTGGAAGAACCGACGGAGGAAGAGATGAAAGAGTTTTATGAGGCGCCAGAAAAGGTGTTGCTGAAGACATTCCCGTCGCAGAGCCAGGCGACCAAAGTGATGGTGACTCTTGATCTTTTATCAACCCATTCACCGGACGAAGAGTACATCGGAGAACAACCGGAAGCATCTTGGGCCGACGAGCCTGTCATCTATGCCGCATTTGAACGACTCAAAGGCAGGCTACAGNGCCTGTCATCTATGCCGCATTTGAACGACTCAAAGGCAGGCTACAGTATCTAGAAGGAGTGATAGACGAGAAAAACGTGACGGTTTCTCTGAAGAACAGAGCCGGAGCAGGGGTAGTTAAGTACGAGCTTCTCAAGCCCGTCTCTGACCCCGGTGTTACGGGGATGGGTGTTCCTTACAGTGTTTCTATCTGATCAGACAAGACTACGAATAAAATCTCAACTCTGTTGCTTATCAAATTTGGAAAACATGTATAATACGAAAAGTATGATGAGAGTTAAATGTAGTCAACATCATGTGTGTTACAGAAAACATGACTCGATCGGTCTTATAATTGAATGGGGCTACAAATGGCCCAATTAAAATAAACATACGATGAAACGATAGTATTGAATGGGCCAACAAATGGTAACTGTGAAAGTATTGATGAGAGAGTTAAATGTAGTCAACATCATGTGTGTTACAGAAAAAAACATGCCTCGATCGGTCTTAAAAAACTTTAACACGTTAAAACATGTGATTGAACGGAAGTATTGAATGGGGCTACAAATGGCCCAATTAAAACATATGATGAAACGAAAGTATTGAATGGGCCAAAAAATGGTAACGGTGAAAGGCCAATTAAAACATATGATGAAACGAAAGTATTGGATGGGCCTAAAAATGGTAAAAAAGCCCAAAAAGTAATGTATCTTATTGAGATGAATCTGGGGGAGGAGAAAGGGGATGGAGAGTCTGAGCATGATAGCTTCAAGGCCGTTTCTTGGCCACTCGAGTCACCATCTCAGGCGCAGGCTCTCGTCCCAGATTCTTTCTCCATCTTGTGCCCTGTCTCGAGGGGCGGGAGAAGGAGTCAAGGAAGACACCAAGAGTAAGCTGCTGCTTCAAGTAGTTTTGGTCTCTCCCCAGGTCAGTAGTATAGCTACAGCCCTACAGCCTACAGCCTTCTTAGTGGATGATCTTTGTTGACTTGTTCTACTCCTTAGATTCCTGGAAATACAGGTTGCATTGCAAGAACGTGTGCGGCTTCAGCTGTTGGGCTGCATTTAGTCGGGGTAAATTGGATCAACCTTTTGTTCATTCCTTCCTTCCAGTGTTCTTATTGCTTCATTGCTTCAGCCATTAGGTTTTCAAGTGGATGACTCCAAATTAAAGCGAGCTGGTTTGGATTACTGGCCGTATCCCCCACCTATCATTTGATTTATCATACGAAATTTATTTTGGTTATACATTCTTCATTACTTGTTCTTCTTCTTAACTCATATCTACATAGCTATGTAGTTGTCAAAGCGCATAGCTCTTGGGCTGACTTTCGTGAATATTTTAGGCAACAGGTTTGTCCATAGCTCAATTCCATCTATGTTGTGTTTCATGTCTGCCTTGACATCTATTTATATGTCTGGTGTAGGAGGGAGAAAAACGGATGATAGCTTTCACAAAAAGAGGAACAAATATACATTCAGTAAGTTGCCTCTCCTCCTTCCACAAACCGCAGGCAATTCCTATAATGAATGTTTTGTCCTCAACATGATGCAGGACTTCTCTTACCGAAGGGGTGATTACCTCCTCTTCGGGTCAGAGACTAGCGGTCTACCTCCTGAAGCGCTGTCTGATTGCAAAAGCGAAATATATGGAGGGGGGACTATACGGATTCCAATGGTGGAAACATATGTGAGATGCCTGAATCTGTCGGTGAGTGTAGGGATTGCTTTGTATGAAGCGTCCAGACAACTTAACTACGAGCAAATTGAGTGTGCACCTGAAGCCTGTGTGAATGGTGAAGAACCATTGTTAACAGAGGATATCTTTGCGTGATTCGGTGGTAGGGAAAAGGAGCATTGCCAATGCCAAAGGTGGTTGGAAAGCATTAATGCAGGCACCGGATTCTATGTTACCATTTACCAACGTTTACTTACTTTTAGAATTAGACACAACTTTTGAATTAGAACGTATTTTACTTGAGAAATGCCTTACAGACTTCACTGTACCATCACGAGTTTGTACTTTAGATGAAGAAATTGTTGCAATCCGAAGCTTACGTCGGCAATCAAAAACACAAAAGCCAATTTACTGGCTGAAACAAAAGTAATGAGCTAGCAAATCCTACAATCTTTACATTTTTATAGCTCCCAGAAAGTCGCAATATTGTTAGAAATACAAAATGGATATAAGTTATTCCCTCTAACAGCAAGTCGCAAAAGATAAACCCTTCCAACTCAAATCAATCATTACAATGAATGGGTAGCACCCAGGAAAAATAAAGTTCATCACAACATCTTTGCCTTCTTTCTTATTGTGCCAAGAGAGTATCTGTTTATATGTGCATGTCCTCTAGGAAATCAGACAACCTACAAAGACGAACAACCCTCCAGACATAAGTTGAAAGTGAGTGAGCAAGAAGAAACTGTTGGTACAAGTTGAGTCACCAATACCTTATATTTTTTGCTATCACAGTCTGCCCATCTTCTGCATCCAGATGCCGTAGAACAACTTCCTCCAAACGACCATCGTGATACGCATGCTGCAATCACACCCACAACCCCCCTTTGAGTTTCAGAGGTGCATTCATATGACTACATCAACATCATGAAAAACACATTCCTAGGGCAAAAGAAATCAAAATATAATCCACCTAAACGTCAAAGACCACTACGACCTCCTAATACCATATTATCGCTAACTGACCTAGGACTCCCCACTTTAATATCTTTGATATGGGTGGCTAGTAGCTATCCTCGTTGGAAGAGTCCTCGGATTCTATATCCATGTGCATCAGTAACATCATCATATCTGTTGTAGTCAGTTCATCATCGTCCATATCTTCAAATCCAATATGACCGTATTCGCCTTCTGAAATTATGTTCCCAATCATATTAACAAGTGTATCCACGTCTGAGAAATTAGATCCAGAGGGATGTGGACGCCTTGGAGGTGGCCTGTGGTATTTCCATGCATATGACCCTGGCTTCACAGTGTGCTGGAACACAACAACATCCATTAAGGACTAATCAATCTTTCTAAAGGACTTGGTGGAAAATTCTGCAAAGCCACTCTTCCCTCAATGCAGAAAACTAATCATAAAATTTTGGATCTCAAGCCTATGATGTTGTATCTACATTAATTAGTTCCCTAACGCTTCCTTTTAAGAAGACATGAAACATTCCGAACTAAATTTACATGTTAACTAAGCGCAGACTCTGGTTAACTATACAACTTCAACGCTATGGTTATCAGCAAAATTTAAAATCTTCTAGATTTGGGACATCTGGCAATAAGTACCACAGAAAAGCAAAGCTCAGAGATAGACAATACAAAAGGGTGTCAATTCTGGCGATTCAAAATTGCTTTCAAACTGATACAAGAGGATGATTAAGGCAGCAGAGACAAACAATGAAAACCTGAGTTTAATGTAATCTTGAGCGAAGATTTCAGTGGAAAAAAAAGAGAAAAACTGTCAAATGTCAGCTTAAACGATTGCATCTCTGAGTTCTTTTCCGTCAAAGGGTCTGAAAAGATACTAAGATAGAATACTAATCCAATCAGCATAACTTCAGACATAAACCTGACTTAAAAAGGGTTGCCAATCATTAAAAAAAAAAACAGCAAGACACAATACTTGATGCATGCATGATTTAATTAGAGTTTGGGAATATATAGAAATACCTTATAGAAGCAACTTGTCCCAAACGGACAATTCCCATCTCCGAAATTGAAGTGCTTACAATCGATTGACCTGGTAGACAGAGCATTTATTGCCAAAGAGACATTCGTGAGACTGAATAATAAGCATTCAGAATTTTCTTCCATTGCCTCATATAATTTTATAAGGACAGGAGTTGATAAAACAGGTAATTATACCTGAGCTTCTCTCTGTAGTTGTCGATGATTTCTTTTTTCTCTTCTGGAGCTGAAAACCAGATTACACTAGGAACAACAAAGTATGATAACTTGCGGCATATGGGGCATGCCCTGAGTGTGCTATTGACATCCATCCCAGTGGAAGGAGAACTGCTTCGCCAATTCCTGATACATGCTATGCAGAAAGCATGATCACATTCAGTGAGCAAGCCGAACTTGCGTTCAGCAGGAGTTGGCTTGGACAATACACGTTCCAAACAGACACAACACTCAATCTCCTGGCTAAGTTTTAAGGCTTGGAGCTGCTTGTGCTTTTTGTCACATAGTTTCTTGTGCTCGTCTCTCTCGTCGGGTCTGAAAGGATGCAAGCAACGTTTCCCACAAGTAGGGCAGATATTTCCATGGATGTGAGGGCATTCATCTCCGCGGGGGCAGTCGCCAGCTGCAGCAAAAGAGCAAATGGGTAGTTCTTGGGGCTTGAGGGTACCAGGGATAAAGGTGTTGACGTGGTCGAGGGAATCAGAAGAATCCAAATTCCAGGCAGGGGATGAGGGGAGTGGGGTCAAAACAAAGGAGGGTGAAGCAGTAGATGAGGAGGGCAGGGCGGAGGAAGATGAGGCAGATGGGTTGGGGCGAGAAGCTTTGACATGTTCGTACCTGCATCGACTTCCATAAGAGCAGATTCCTCTCTGATAGTAGGTGCAAACCTGTGATGATGGAGTTTTGGTTTGTTAGAGAATGAATCTATATCTAGGTTGAGGAAGGAAGCTTCTTACATTGTTTGTAGGATCCTTCCAGTCATGAGAGAACTCACAGTGGTCAGCTTTTAAGCATGCACCGTGAGCAAAAAACTTGCACAGGATTCTGATGAGAGTAGTAGATAAACAAAAAAAAAAAACATTTCTGAATCTAAACGACGGATGATTCCATGAATTGAGAGAAAGAAAGAAAGGGTTACCTCTTGGACATGGGCGATGGGAGAGAGCCTGGTGAATCTTAGGGTTTCGGAGGGTTAATAATTGGGGATGCAGAGGTGGGGGTGTCGATTGCAAATATGATAAGAGATTGGGGGGAGGGGAAGCCGCTAGTGGAGAAAGAGGCTTTATGATACTATTAAATTAAATGAAAAGATAGAGAGAGAGGCTTATCCAACTATGGCCACTAAAATCTTGTGCTCTGCATCATCTCCCGTCATCTCTGCCTCCTCCCCCAAAACAACAACCACGTCGCTCCCCCCAAAGGCTGTAGCCTTGCGTGTGGGCACTTCTCTGGCCGCTGCGGTCGCCGCCACTGCCGTTCTGACGATGGTTCCGGCGCTGCCTGCCGCGGCCGAAGGGTACAAGATATACTACGGGACAGCAGCGAGCGCGGCGAACTACGGGGGATACGGAGGGAACTCGGACCGGAAGGCTTCGGCGGAGTACGTGTACGACGTGCCGGAAGGGTGGAAGGAGAGGCTGGTGTCGAAGGTAGAGAAGGGGACAAACGGAACGGACAGCGAGTTCTACAACCCGAAGAAGAGGACGGAGAAAGAGTACCTCACATTCCTAGCGGGATTCAGACAGCTCGCCCCGAGAGATGTCATCCTCAACAACCTCGCCCTCTCCGACGTCGACCTGCAGGATCTCATAGCAGGCGCCGATCAGGTGCTCTCCCAGGAGAGGAAGGACGAGACTGGCCAGGTGTACTATCTCTACGAGATCGACGGTGTCGGCAAGCACAGCTTGATCACTGTCACTTGCGCCAAGAACAAGCTCTACGCCCATTTCGTCAACGCCCCTACCCCCGAGTGGAACCGCGACCAAGACACTTTAACCCACCTTCGGGACTCCTTCAAGACCGTCCCTTCTTCTTGAATTGTATTTGTATTTGTATTTGTATGTAATGCATCATCATCATTTCTATCTGTCTTTTTGTTTTTTGGGCCGGGTACTACTACATTAGTTGCTAATGGCTTGATCATAGAGGAACTCCATAGGTTTTGTCTGCACCTTTCCCGGCATCCACACACACGTTAAAGTGTCAATTACTATTCAATTCATAGGATAGGATAGGATAGGACACGGGACTAGACAAGACAAGCAAGGACATTGTTACTGCTAGCCACGCCCAAGAGTTTCTCCATCCATCCTTTTGGGTTATTATAATAGTAATAATAATAGTAAAGGAAACACGCCTAAATAAATGTTACACACCACCTATCTAGCAAGCATTTATCTGCTATGTACAAGACGAGGTGTCCTTTTGCAAGTTGTGGTTTTGATAATCTCAAGGTGTACTTTTTGGTGTGTTTAATGCTAATGTCCATCAACAAAATTCCTCCCTCCTTTATTGAGATTTTCATTTATTAGGGAGAGAAAGCAAAAAAGAAAAGCAAATCTTTGTCTCTGGGTCTGAGCAGGACAGGTGTAGGGTGGAGATGAAATCTGAGGTGGGTGCGTCTCCCCACACTGAACCACATATCTTTTTGCCGGCTTCTTCAACGGCTTTTTCGCTTCCCCTTCCTTCGACGTCGTTTTGTCTCCACCTTCTCTCTCTCTCTCCTCTCTGCTTCTCCATCTACAGTACCCCTCCTCTTCACTTTTCCTTTTCTTTGTCCTATGAAAATGCCCATCTCCTCCTCCTCCTCCTCCTCCTCCTTGTTCTGCTTCCGCTAAACAAAGTAGAGTATCTCTCTTTCTTTTTCCTTCTCCCACTTTTTTCCCAATTTCATTCTCTCATTTTTTCTTTTTGTGCTGCAGATATCAATCGATCAAGATTCTCCCTTGCCATCTCCAATTGCCTCTCGCCGCTCCATCCCCTTCCAATGTATGCCCCTATCTCCTCTTTTTTGCCCATCTTTGACCCTAAGGGCTTTCTACGCTTGTTTAGTTTGAACCCTTTTTTGTATGCAAATCCTTTAAAGTCCACAGATTTGCTCCTTAGATGTTTCATACTTGCTAGGCCCATTTCCAATTTCTAAGCTGCTGACTTTGTTTACTCTTTTCTCCGGGAATTACCTCTGAGTGCTTTAAGATTGTTACTCTTTCTTTTCTTTTTTTTTTTGCCTTTGTGTTCTGTGAGCTCCTGTATTTATACATCCCACACTGTGCTTCTGCTTCTTATTAAGAGCAGCGCTGAAATGAACGGCGATAGACCAGTGGAAGATGCTCATTACACGGACTCGGGATTCCCTTATGCTCCCACCGGAACTTACATCGATTTTTATGGTGGTGCGCCTCTAAACTATGCTCATGCCGGAACAATGCATCCTCAGGTACTTCCACCTTTAACAATGCTTTGTCTCATCTCTTTGATAGGTGTGTATGTTTATACGTCAGAGGGAGACATACAATCCTTCTCTAACTCTCGTCTTTGCCTATTTTCAGGACAATCTGTACTGGACCATGAATACAAATGCCTACAAGTTCGGATTTTCAGGATCAGAGAATACTTCTTTCTATGGTTCTTATGACATGAACGACCACTTGTCAAGGATGTCCATCGGGAGAACGAATTGGGAGTACCATCCCATGGTAACCGTTGATGAGCCTGATATCACAGTTGCAAGGTCTGCCCAAACTGGGGACACAGATGAGCACTCTGAAGCTGAAGAATGTTAGTTATCTCCGTGTTTCTTTTATACATCCCTTGTTCCTCCCGTGACCATATTCATGTCAAATTCTTTTTTATCTCAGCTGAGAATATCTCCGTGTTTACAGGCATTGCGAATGAACATGATCCCGACAGTCCTCAGGTATGTGCACATCATCTAGACAGTTGTTGAGTATGTATCACCTACATAACTCTTGCCCATCTTTGTGAAGCTAGTGGTGTATCCGTGCAGGATGTGATCTAAACACTGATATGAATTCTATATGCTCGTTAATGCCATGTTGCCACAGGTATCCTGGCAAGATGACATTGATCCTGACACAATGACCTATGAGGTTCGTTTCAGTTTCCTTGTGGGGTTTTTTTTTGTTTACTTTGACAGAGGTGATCAAGAGAGGCAGTGGATTTGCATCTAAATGCGGACAACGACATGAAAGCTGTATGGTTTGTGAATCAGGAATTAGTTGAGCTAGGGGAAGCGGTAGGAACGGAAAGCCGGGGGCTGTCCCAGGAACTCATAGAAACGCTTCCCACTAGAAAATATAAGTTTGGGAGCATCTTCTCCAGGAAAAGAGCAGGAGAAAGGTAAAGAGGGGGTCCCTACAATAGTGTGGGTATGGATTCACATCACAGGGTTATACTTACTGAAAAACGGTCTGTGTGATGATGATGAGCAGGTGTGTGATATGTCAGCTGAAGTACAGGATAGGGGAGAGGCAAATGAATCTGCCGTGCAAGCACGTGTATCATTCTGAGTGCATTTCCAAATGGCTCAGCATCAACAAGGTATTCATTATTTGATCTTACAGTAATGATTGACATCCTCTCAGTTCAACTAAATCTCTATGCATGTGGAATGCAGGTTTGCCCTGTGTGCAACAGTGAGGTCTTTGGTGAACCCAGCCTCCATTGATTGGCGTAGATGCTCCTCTTTTTTGGCTTTTATATTGAGGCCCATTAAGTAACTCTTTTAGTGTAGTGCAAACCCAAATTTAATCTAAAAGAAGACGATGTCCACACTATACTCTCTCATGTTCAGTCTTTCTCTGTACATGTAATTTTTCGTCAAGTTCCAGTTTCGGTTGGCTGTGCTTTAACACTCACTCGTATTGTATACTACATGCTAAGATAATCAAATCTGATTTTATTTATGGTGGTGGTGCACAGCTCCCAATCCCTCACCAATTTAATTTTCTACTTTAAGCTTCAAAATTCAAATGGTCTTTCAGTCTACTTTCTTCATTTAATTCTAGTGGTAAATAAACACACAACAAGTGACTATTACTGAAGTGGACTTTAACCTGGTGAGAGGATGATGCAGCTCTAAATCTAAAATTGTAAAGAACAAATGACAAAGCCACCTATTTCTGCAATTTGAAAGACTGCATTGCAGTCCAGTGTAGAAATCAAGGATGAAATGTAATTTTATGTAAACAGAAGAGAGGCACTAGAATGAATGTGTGATCTTAACACATGATGCCATAATCTGTGTAATAGTGACACCATCTATTTTCCCAGTTATGCCAAAGTAGTATATATTGTACACAGCTTGACTTATATAAGAGTTTGTTCCTGGAGTTGTTCCTGTGAAGACAAGACCACTGCTGGTTATAGATGCATTGCTTGTAAAGAAGAGATTTATGTGTTTTAGGGTTTTAGTACCTCTGAAACAAAGAAAGCATGGAAGCCATATGGGACCCTATGCGGCAGCTCCACCACTGCCACCGGTTCAGCCGACATTGTTTTCGCGTCAATCACATGCACACATGATTTCCTGCCCATTTTCAATTATCATATTCTTGTACTAGAAGACGCATAAAAGAAAAGTCAACAAATGAAGAGGAACTAGCAGGATTGCTATAACTACCCTGTGTTTTCATCATGAACAAAGAATATCAAGTAACCGTCGTCTTCTTCTGCTGCCTCACGTGGAACATATATAGCCTCTGAACCATATCTGCCTTTTCCAAGCTCATATATTCCTTTGATATTGCCTCCTACTTCCAGCATGCTTTTGCCTGCCTCAGGTTCCGCATGCAGATCAAATTTGATAATTCCGGTAACCTTTGCTATACTGTCCAGAATAGTTCCATATACATATCTCTGTTTCCTAAATGCACCAAATAAAAATATGTTGGGCATAATGAGCTTTCCTATCTAGGGACACAATGCATATCACTATCAGCATACAAGGACAAGGGTAAGCTCATACTTTCCAGTGTACCACTCGTTGATTCTGGGGAAATCAACTGCAGATGCTGATAGTTTTTTCTGAGAAGCTGAGCCCGTTTTCATGTTGAATCTCATTTCATACCTGCACAAGCAATAGATGACGAGGGTATATGGTTTACGGGAGAGCAGAACATATGTAAAAGGTTAGGGATTCTTACAGTTCGTTGCTAAAATTTTCGAGTTTTTCTTTCACATTCCCGCTGACCATATCGAGATCTGGATTCTCAAGGCGACAAGTGATGAGGACGACTTCATCCTCTTCATCCCAAGCATTGGCTAGGTATAGAGAGTCATTCACAGAAGTTTGCTCAGTATATATAGAATATAATATTTGTTAACATGAACATTTAACAGAAATATAAAGCACACACCATTGTGGAATATAAAGCAGTTTGGTAACTCAAACCATCGAATCATGAGTTCATCCTTGGCATAACGCGGAAGAATACCAAAACGAGCCTTCTTAGTGGGATCAAATGTGTAAATCATTTTCTTCTCTTTCACCATTTCCTTCAAAGTAGATTCAAAGACACGTGATTGTATAGGGGACGCGAAGTCCGTGATTCCCAAAAGGAAATAGACCATTTTCATCAAAAGAATATGGGAGGCACAGAATTAAAGTGTAAGCATTCAAGATAGTGAGTAGCATACCTTTGGCCTGAAGTGCATAGGCAGATCCATGAAGATTGCATAAGTCTGAGTAATACCAAAATCATGCATCATGATTGGCTCTGATATGGTGATTGGGACTGGGTCATGCATAATGCCATCTTTGGAGATCACTCTGTATGTGAGATAAGGTGGCGTATGCGAATAGCCAAATGTAAACATTTCACCTGCAGAGAGAGGGTGTTTAACATTTCTAATACTGTAGTAACTTGTCTATCAGGAAGAAAATGAAGAATTACCCGTAACGGGGTCAACTTTAGGGTGAGCAGTGAAGGAGTGGGTCAATCTCTTGTCATAATCCATCAAGCCTAGAGTTTGTAGGTCTCCATCTTCCAAAACTTTGACAACATCTACAAAGCAAAACACGAAACATGAAGATTTCTACCTTGTTTGAAAAATAGAGATGAGGTAGCACAGGCTTACATGGCTTATCCGCCTCCTGTAATGCAAGAAGCTTTCCGTGGTGATAGACGAGTGCAGTATTAGCTGGTGCAGGGAAAAAGAGAGTGAGATAATGATATACTAGAAGAGAAAAGAGGAAGGGATGAGTAAAAAACCAGTTCCAATTCCATAAGAGTCGTCCAATACTTTGAGTTTGGTTCTCAGCTGTTGCATATAGACCATAAGCAATCCGAAAAAGCCCTTAAGGTCCCCGATCTACAGAGTTAACAAGACAGAGTGAGAATTGGAGCAGTCTTGTTATATATATATATATATATATTTATCTATGGCTTAGCTCACCTTCATGAATTTGGCACCACCGAAAAACTCTTCCTGCTTAAGACGTGATGTCTTAACAAATCGAGAAACATAAGTTGCTTTGCCATCTTTGATACGTACAGCATGAATCATTCTGCAAAGAGAGATTGATGAATAATAATGGAATGATATGTAAGAGAGAAGCAGTGACGTACCCGTCTCCATCAAACCTGAAAAGAGAGCATAGTGTAGTATGTAAGTAGTAGTAAAATGGAACAAGAGAAAGAGAAGGAGAAGAGAACGTGCCAGTGGTATCCAGCAACAGGATCAAACTTTGGATTAGGACCAACCCTCACAAATTCACCACTCAGGCAATCCTGGAAACAAAAAGACGATCAGATCAAAACTCTAGTCACACAAATGAAAAAAGGATAGGAGGTTCACGGGAAGAAATCCATGGACGGGTAGATCCTTGACGGGAGGAGTCTCATCGCGGAGGGGAGCGAAGTTGCCGGAGAGGTAGTGGAGAGGGAGAGAAGAATCGTGCATGAGCTTAACAACAACTTTCTCGAAAAGATCGACAAGCTTTGAGGTGAAACCCTTGGAGGGTTTGGGATTGACGGAGACGATGTCATCACCACTCATCTCCGCCATGATTATGATTAGAAGAGAGAATGGAAGTTGGTGATGATCATCTTATGAGACTCTACCACTACCTTCTTCGTCCTTGGCCCAAATGCTGCCACGTCTACGTCTTCGTCTGCTCCGTTATCTTTAATTTAATGCATTATTATCCTTTTCTTTTTTGGTCTCCTTTGCTCTTCACCCAAGGATTCATGAATTACATACTAAACACAACCATGATTCATGATTCATGATTCATGATTCATCACCGTTAAAGAGGAGGATACAACCCCTGAGAGATGAGAGTTTTATGTCCCAAGCAACCTCTACAGCTCTTGCCATTTTTTAACACTAGGGGATATCTATTAATAAATAAATGACAAAAGAAGCATATTGACCTTAGTGACAAACACAACCGGTGAGGTATACAAGAGAATCTGTTACAATAAACTAACACTCTAGACTTGGTGCTTCCTACACTCCCAAAACACCATCCTCAAAACCTCCACCTCATTTACACATGTTAGGTCGCAACTGGAGGCTTATAGTCTATCATCTCCTTTATGTTCAACTTGATGGATGGCCCCATTGATGAGCATATGTGTGCGCTTTTCCAATACACTCCTTTTGCTCCCTTTGGCTTGTTTGTCTCCACCGATTTCTGCATTCATTTTTGTATTATAAACAGCACAAACACAAAGCCGTAATAATGGAGAATCAGCCAGCCTACCACTGCTGCGAGGAAGTTTACGAGCAGGTCTTCCTCGGAAAAATTAACTTTCCCAAAGGGAATGTGAACAATTCCAGTTTTGTCGGCTCTGTATTCCACTTTCCCCTTCTTGAACTCTTCTATAGCCTGGGGGATGTTAGCTGTGACAGTACCAGCCTTGGGATTTGGCATGAGTCCCCGTGGGCCGAGAATCTTTCCCAGGCCAGCAACCTAATAGCCAAGTTAAAGAATGTTAAAGAATGTTATCTCATGACAAATTCTTTTGGTCAAACACAGACCTTGACCATCATATCCGGGGATGCAATTAACTTGTCGAACTCCATGAAACCTCCTTTAATTTGTTCGATCAAATCATCACTGCCCACAATATCTGCGCCTGCATTTTTGGCTTCATCGACCTTCTCACCTGGAAATGGTGAAAGCTTTGAGAATGTTGGGAGGAATGTGTGGTGAGTGGTGAGGGAAGTTACCTTGAGCGAGAACGGCCACTTTAACAGTCTGGCCGGTTCCCTTAGGCAGGCTCACCTATACAAAAAAGCATTCAGCTGAAGAGATAGAGTAGACACAGATATTGATATATCTATATCCAAGACAGACCGTAGCTCGCAGCTGCTGATCATTGTACTTAGGATCGATGTTGAGACGGAAATGGGCTTCGACAGACTCGACAAACCTGGTGTTAGCGGTTTGCTTTAACAAAGAGATAGCAGTGTTGACGTCATAGTCTTTTTTGGTTTCCCTGAGCTTTTGGATTTCCAAAAACCTCTTAGACCTTGTCTGCTCCAACAATAAACACATTCTCATATATATATGCCAAATTCCACATGTAATTATAGTTGAGAGTTGAGAGAGCAAAGCTTACTCTATCTCTCTTGAGAAGCAAAGCGGCTTTCCCCTTCTTAGGCTTGGGCGGATCAAGGACGGCGGTGGCGGTAGCGGATTCCGTCAAATCCGAGTCGTCGGCGGCGTCGAGGTCAGCGTCAGCGGCTACGGCGGAGACAACCAGAATCCGGTTGGAAGGTGTGTACCTAAGCGGAGGATAGGTGAAGGAGTTGGGCCTGAGGTTGGCAAAAGAGAAGAGAGACGACGGAGTGGTGAGGTCGTGGGGACGAGCGCATGATAGCATGAGAGAGGAGTGAGCGGCGCAGGCAGCCATTGTTGAGCGAAAACAAAGGAAAGAAGGGGATAGATAACATTTACACTCTCTCTATGCGGATTAGTTATGATGGTACACCCCTCCGCTTGACAGGTGTCATATTGTAGACCATTCGATAGTCCCCAAAAGCCTCCTCTTCTATTCCCCCAATTCAGTTTCCCGCCTCGACGAAGAAACCCTCCCCATCCATCTCCGATTTCGATTTTCCTTGTTCTGATTCCTCTTGGCTCAGCAGAGAGATGTCAAACGTAACCGTGTGTGCCCGATTTAGGCCACTCAGCTCTAAAGAGATGCGAGATCACAAGGATGCCGTCTGTGTTCGACGCATCGACCTTGATAACTTCGTTTTCCAAGTTTGTACCCTCTCTCTCCTCCATCGCCTTCCTCTCTCATCACTCATTCCTATTTGTTTTCCGTCTAGGATGACAAGGACGATGAGTTTACTTTTACCCTAGATCGAGTTTTCTATCAGGACTCCTCCCAATCTGATGTTTATGACTTTCTCGCTCTCCCTATCATTCGAGGTACTCTACATCTAAACATTTCACCATGCTACTGCCCGATTTCGTCTCTTATTTCTCTACTCTCAGATGCTGTGAACGCTATAAACGGGACACTCATCACTTATGGACAGGTTTTTTCTCTCAACAAATCCTCCTCTTAATTTAACCTCTTCTTTCTTAACCTCCCACTTTTATTTATTGCTTTGCAGACTGGGGCTGGCAAAACTTATTCCATGGAGGTCGCCTACATTGTATTTGAACTCCCCCTCTGCCACTACGACCTAACTTTGCTTTTCTTCTATCTACTCATTCAGGGACCAGGCGTCCAGGACTGTGATGAGCACAAGAAAGGATTACTTCCTAGGCTGCTCGATGGGATGTTTCACCACATCACCTCTTCCAAACATCTTGCAACTTACACTATTAAATTGTCTATGGTACTCACTTCTTTGCCCAACATCTCCTCCTCTCTCTCTCTCTATATATATATCTCATGTGCCTTTGCCTCCTTCCTCTAGGTAGAAATCTACATGGAGAAAGTCAGGTCCCTATAATGCTCTCAGATCTTCCATTTTCTGTATTCATTCATCACAAATTCTGACTTCTTCTAAGGTACAGCTTAACAAGCCTATAATTCTCTTAGGGACCTCTTGGATTTGTCCAAAGGAAACATACAGATAAAGGAGAACAAAACACAAGGAATACTCTTGTCAGGTGTTACAGAGGTGACCTTCATTACCTAATGTCATCTCTTATGCCTGACAAATATTGTTACAGGGTATGTCAAATATTCTTCTTCGCTGCTTCAGGTACCTGTGTCAGATTCAGCTGAGGCATTACAACATCTATGCGTAAGATAACTGTTACCCTCACATTCTTGATTGCAGTAATACTGCCTTTCCATATAATCTGATGCCGATTGCCATTTCAGACCGGTTTAGCTAACCGTGCAGTTGGAGAAACCCGTATCCTCTTAGTACTTGTTCCTCATTTAAGGATACTAGGATTAAATATATTCTACACCAAATTGAACGCAAAGGTATAACTAACTGAGAGTCGTCTGCAAGTATGTTTCCAGTTTAACAATGAACGACAGAAATGAATATGTCCAGCAGTAGAAGCCACTGCGCTTACTTATTCACAATCCAGCAGGAATCAGTTAGCGATAAGAGGTAAAGGTTTTTTACAATTAACCATAAAACTACGATGCTGTAATGGTGGAACTTATTTAAAGTTTCGGCGTGTCAACAGGGTAAAAACAGGAAAACTGATTCTTGTCGACCTGGCTGGCTCAGAGAAAGCAGACAAAACTGGAGCAGAGGGTAGGGTTCTTGAAGAGGCAAAGACAATCAATAAATCACTTTCAGCCTTGGGGAACGTGATAAATGCTCTTACAAGTGGCGCACCTAGCAAAGCAAATCACATACCATATCGTGACTCCAAGCTTACTCGCATCCTACAGGATGCCCTGGTTAGTATCTCTTTTCAGTTTGCTTCTCTTGTATAATTTTCCAGCTTGTTCTCATTTCTTACGTGGTTTCTCATGTCACAGGGTGGAAATTCTCGAATGGCACTGCTTTGCTGTTGCTCGCCAAGCACTTCAAATGCATCTGAGACTCTCTCGACCCTCAGGTTTGGCATGAGGTATGCACCTTAGTGGCACAATAAATGGACAATAACGTTTTCATATTCCTTCTTACATCAATGAACGTGTTTGTTTAAAAACAGATCTCTGTTTCCAATTACTGTACAGGGCAAAACACATAAAAGCATCACCACGAGCCAATGAACTAAAATCTGCCAAGGCACAGGAGGAACCCTCCTCCGTGATCAAAGATGAACTATGTGGGAGGATACTAGAGAAGGTTACACACTGCAATAGCAAATTCCTCCTTGTCTAATGTTCAAAAATCAGAATCTAGAAGATATGTATGGACTATTGTAATTGTATACAGATGAAAGAGAGAATGAGCAGCGAAGACATCAAAATGCTGGAAGAAGTGTTCATACAGGAGGGGATCATTTTCAGCCTAGATTCTATTGAAGAAGTGGAAACAGCATATGAGGATGTTGTATCAAAAACTATAAAATCCTTGCAGCAGACGGTTGAAGAACTCCAACTGGAAGTCAAAGAGGTAAATTAGAGTGTGGAGGAATTCAAGTATTCATTTACATAATAGTAAAATGTATAACTAGACAGTGGGGTGCATTGTATGGTCAATGAGACAAGCTGCCCTGTTGTTTCTGCTTTGCAGTTGGAATCAGAAAAGAAGAAAATCCAGGAAAAACCATTGCCAGTTCGCGGATCTGATTTGGTTGGAAAGATGTCGAGGTTCATCAGTTCTTGGTATGCATCTCTCTTTACATCCTAAAGATGACACATGAATATAATATCTTGGAAATGTAGAAGGTATGGGCGAGTACTAAGTTGCTCTCTAGGTTGTGGAGAGCAAAACAATACATATTAACATTCAAAGTTATGGCATAGATAAAGAATTAATAGATGGGAGGATCGAAGCTAATTAATTGAAGAATTACAATATGAAATAGAATATTTAGTAACGAGAGGTATCAGGGAGAGGAGTGTCATTGAGGAAGTGGCTGAAAAGTGAAAGAGCGCGTTTTGGCTGGAAGCTTGGAACTTGATGACCAGCCCCTCTCACGGTCACAAATGTCAGATTCTCTTCGTACTCCTCTGTGTATCCTCCCACCTCTCCCCCTAGGTACCATGGATGCCATGCCGTTTTTGGTGTAAGATTCATCTTCTTGAGGGAATATTTGGTGGATGTCACCGGAATTCTCCCATCTGTATCTCCGCTGAACACCCAGACGCGGATGCCCTGACCCATCAGTTCCTTGATGAGAGGAATCACTGTGGTCGGACTGTCGTTCCACTTCTTTATCACACTGCTGCACGGCTCCCACTCGTAAGGCAGCTTAGTGGCGTTTGCGTGCAGGGCCGCTTGGACCTCTGGTCTGTTCAAGTAGGCTTGCACGTAATGGTCACTGCATGGATCAAACTCCTGTATTGTGGTTCTTCTCTTGGGCCTGCGAGTGAGCGTGGAGTTGAGGCACAAGGGGGCGTATATGTTGTAGATGTCCAGGTAATATGTGTCCATGTCGATTTGGTCCGACACCACTGCGCACTCCTCCGTCATCACACTTGCAGACTCCGTCTTGAGATCGCAGTTATTCTTGAGTCTGAGCAAAGAGTCCTCGGAGATCAGAGCGTGGCTCTCGAAAAAGTCGTACATACCCATCAAATCAGTCGCATCGTTGATCACCGCATTTCCTATGAGAATGCCCTTGAGGTTGAGAGATCTCCGGTGATGGAGAAGGATAGTATGGGCGAGCTGAGGAACATAGTGGCCGGCATAGCTCTCGCCGGCAAGGTACAGGTCCCTACCTTTGTACTCCGGGAACCTCTCCAGCCACTTGACCAAGAAAATGTAGTTGTCAGCAGCCGTGCTCCTGTCCCCATGCTTCTCAAGATCCGAAGTTGTGTTGGTGTAGGAGAATCCCACTCCCGCCGGGGATTCTAAGAACAACACGTTGGCAGCATTGTTCCATGCATATTGGTTTCTAAAAAGCGTTTTGCCATCGCTGTGCACTCTGAAGGGCCCAAGCTCTTGTAGTGCTCCATACGCCAGTGACGAGCATCCGGGTCCTGTTTAGTTCATTATATTGCCAAACACATTAGCAAGTTTATACACTACACATACAGACTGAGTATATTAATCACACATATATAGCTAACCAAAAATAAATCTAGTTTTAGTTCATCGAGCTTCTCATGTGGAGGAACAAAAACTAATAGTATATTCAATTATAGAAAGATGCGTAGTGGGTGAATAATTGAGAAGGAAGTAGAGGGGTGTGCAAGGAAGCACGCCGAGAAATCCTCTGCATGTGAATTTGAAACCCATCGAGAAAGGCAAATCATTTTTACAAGTAGTTGTCTTTTTGCCTTTTATCTAAAATGTGGATTGGGGCAGAGCCTAGTGTGACAATAATAATTAATAGAAGGAAGAAGCAGGGTTTCTTATAGGCCATGCCATATGGTGTGGTCCTCTCCTCATCACCATTATTATATTCCCAAAATCATATAACATGTAGGATTAAAGAAAGAGGAAAAAGACAATCTCGAAAATCGTCAGAGATCAAACAATTATCATTCTCGTTCTTGGCTTTTGGTTGGTATGGCAAACAAGGAAAGATAAAAAAGAATGGTAGAGTAGAGAGAAAGGTACCGCCGTTGAGCCAGAGAAGCAGAGGAGAAGTGGTGGGTTTGGAGTTGGAGGCTTCGACGAAGTAGTAGAAAAAGGAACGGCCCGCGGATTCGTTGACGGTGACGTAGCCACCGTACTGATCAAAGTCGACTGGAGGTTGTCCGGGCAGTCTCCGTATCAGATCTCTCTTTCTTAACTCCTCCTCGTTAACAAGACCTCGAAGCGAAGACGGTTTCAAGTCCTTAATCGCCTTGAAATGAGATGTGTCCATGGAGGAGGAAGAGCCCACCCCTCGCTTCGTCATATAGAGTCGGCTCAGGGCGTGCACTTGACTCCTACATTCGATTTGATGAGACCACAGAGACACTAGCACCACCAACACATATGCCATTACACAACAACACCCGTGTCCTTTCCCCATTCCCTTGTGTCGACTGACTTTGTTGTTCTGCAGAGAGAAGAGAGAAAGAGAAGTTATTGAGCAAGTAGAAGAGACAGTTAAATGAAAGGAGTTTGGATCTTACTTAAAACAAGTTTTAGTTTTTTTTTTTGTCAAAACCTCTATCAATTATACGAATGATTGTTCTTTTTCGAATATATTATTTTTTTTTTTTGTTTAAAAGCAAATGACTAATGATTCTTAAACTATGTTTCATGTAATAAAATGGGTGTACTAATATTTTTCCCTCGCAATTGGGTGATCGAACTATGTTAGGTTAATCTTCACTGATAACATATGGCCTTTAATTATTGGTCATTTCTTGGAGAGGAAAAACAAACCTTGATTGCAACCTATAAGCAGAAATGGTCCAATGGATTTTATTTTATCTAACACATCAACTTTCTCCCAAGAAAAAAATGCATTAATCTGATGATAATAAATGTAGAGGTGGTGGAATTTCGGGAAAAAAAAAATGTCAACTTCTCTAAGCGATCATGTTATGCCATGTGATGTGACTCGATCGTACTGTCCTCGCTTTATTATTCCTCTTTATTTCTTCACAACAACACACATTTTAACTGCATACCAAAAGCTCAGGTAAAAATACATACAACTCATTCATCAACTTCTAAACTCAAACTCAACAGTAAAATAGTAATCTGTTTAAATCCGTTCCAAGGAAGAACCTTTTGATTTGGACAGGAATACAGACCAATATCACATTAATTAGCTTGTTTCTCCCATTATCTCATATGAACACTGGAAAAATGTAATAAAACCAAAAAAATAAAAATAAAATGTAAGACAATGATATGAGCCGAACATGGGATTTTGTAATTGCCCATTCACTGGCCAGATCCGATGTTTCAGCTAATTCCTTTCCAGTTATTTTTAATTTGAAGAAATTGTGATTGACCTCTTTAAAATATGATTAAATCACATTCCCTTTGAATAATTTGCAGTTATCTTATAGTTTGGGATACCATAAATACATTTGTTCCCTCACTGGGCCTGATTAAAGCCCTCTGAAATTGCTATCTTAAAAAGGTCATGCCCATTAGTCCGTAGTGGGCTACATTTGAAAGAAAAAGAAAGGGGCCCAAATTAGGGATGAAAGAGTGGAGGTACGTGTCATTTGAAGAATGGCTCTAATAACCTTAGGCGATATGCCGAGAGGGTCCCTACAAAGTTGAGAGGAAAGGACGTTGATACCCTTAGTGAAGAAATGTTCAGATGGTTTCAATCCAGTCTAAGATGGTAACTTCTTTCGCATTCAGATCCCAAAATTGAACATTAAAATCAACAACACAAAGTAGGCTCTCACACACACAGAGACCCTAATAATCCTCATCGATCGCTGAATCAATAGCTCCTTTCTAGCATGGCTTGCATCAAGGGGGTGGGGCGATCCGCCTCCGTGGCCCTTGCGCCCGATGCTCCTTACATGGCGGCCGGAACCATGGCGGGAGCGGTGGATCTGTCGTTTAGCTCGTCGGCGAATCTGGAGATCTTCAAGCTGGACTTTCAGTCTGATGATCGTGATTTGAGTCTGGTCGGGGAGAGCCCGAGCTCGGAGCGGTTCAACAGACTGGCGTGGGGGAGGAATGGATCTGGATCCGAAGAATTCTCCCTAGGTCTTATTGCCGGCGGCCTTGTCGATGGGAGCATAGATCTGTGGAATCCGCTTTCTCTAATCGGGTGGGTACTAATTCATTTCAATTTGGATCCATATTGATCGAAATTTGACCCTCCTTTTTGAACATTTTCCCAGTTCCCAGTCCAGTGAAAAAGCACACGTTGGACATCTTACAGTTCACAGAGGAGCCGTGAGTTTGAATTGCACAATTACAATTACAATTACAATTGCTGTTTCCTCATTTGATCATCTTGTATCTAATCTAATCTCAGGTTCGTGGTCTTGAGTTTAATGCTATCACTCCTAACCTACTTGCTTCCGGGGCCGACGATGGTGAAATCTGCATTTGGGATTTAGCAAAGCCTTCAGACGCTTCTCATTTCCCTATTCTCAAGGTAACCTACCTACCTTACTCTCCCACTTGAATCCCATCCATTAGTACCTCTCTGAACCTCCTCCTTCCTATGCAGGCTACTGGTTCTGCTACCCAAGGTGAAATCTCCTTTATCTCCTGGAATAGAAAAGTTCAACAAATTTTAGCATCCACCTCATACAATGGCACTACTGGTTAGTATTATCTGCTACACTTACTTGTTCATTTCTCTCTACTCTTCCTCATCCATGTTTATTGTTTCCTCCCTAGTTATATGGGACTTGAGGAAGCAGAAGCCTATTATTAAGTAAGTCTTCTCTTTACATACTGCCCTTACTCTCACTACCTCTATTCTCACAACCTTGATCTTTCCGTTTTCAATCAACAGCTTTGCAGACCCAGTTCGACGCCGCTGCTCTGTTTTACAATGGAACCCTGACATTGCTACTCAGATTATGGTTGCATCTGATGATGACACTTCTCCTACTCTCAAGGTAATCAATCATTCCTTATTTCTTTTTCTTTTTTTTTTCCCTCTGCTTTTACTCATCTACGTTATCAACAATCAGCTCTGGGACATGAGGAATACAATGTCACCTGTGCGCGAGTTTACTGGACACCAAAAAGGTATTCTCACATCATTTATGCTACATGATTCTTCACTATTTTTCTTTATCTATGGTTGATGGGTGACAAGTCTTATAAATCAGCCATTTTACTCTTCACCGCTCCTATTATTTCATACTTGATTGTCTTTTCTCTTTCTATGATAAAGCATAGTGATGATCCTTCTTATTTAACAGGTGTCATTGCGATGGAATGGTGTCCAAGTGACAGCTCATATCTGCTTACTTGTGCTAAGGACAACCGAACTATTTGCTGGGACACAAATACAGCAGAGGTAGGGAGAAAACATACATAGTTGTTAATTTTCATCTGCAACTTAGTTAATTACTCTGTATTTTTACTCAACTTGATCCAACCGTATCAGATCGTGGCTGAGTTGCCTGCTGGCAATAATTGGAATTTCGATGTTCATTGGTACCCAAAGATACCAGGAGTTATATCTGCATCTTCATTTGATGGGAAAATTGGCATTTACAACATCGAGGTATCTTCGTAGTTTGCCCTTTAGTATTTGTAAATTGTTCTGTTTCAGCTGAAAATTAACAATGCCTAAGGCATTATAATCTATCCATCCCCGTCAGTTACTTTTCTTTCCCAAGTAATGTAGATTTCGGGTTCCCAGTTTGGTGTTCTACTACAGATCAGATGTGTTAGGGTGTAATCTTATGCACTTTCCTCTTGAGAATTTTGTACCTTATTAACAAGACGTTTTGAACTCTAAATCTCCCTTACTGCAGGGTTGCAGTCGCTATGGCACTGAAGAGAACAATTTTAGTAGTGGTAGTGTCATTTACCCATTCTTAACAATTTGTTTACTGCTGATTAAACTAATTCTATGTTGGAGGATCGCATAGCATTGGAACTAACGTCTCTTTTTGTAACCTTCTGTATGCAGCTCCTTTAAAAGCACCAAAATGGTATAAGCGACCGGTTGGTGCATCTTTTGGATTTGGAGGGAAGCTTGTATCGTTCCACGCTAAGCCACCTCCGAAGGGTGCGTCGAGCATTCCATCAGAGGTAAAGTATTTAGGGATGATAGCAATACTGTCTGTTATACGCCTTTATTTGTCAATTCATGTTAAGCTACATGTTATGTTCAGGTATTTTTGCACAGCTTGGTCACAGAACAGAGTTTGGTGAGTCGAACTTCTGAATTTGAGGCGGCAATAGAGAATGGAGATAAGAACTCTCTAAGGGGGTGGTGTGAGAAGAAATCTGAAGAGACTGAGTATGTCATCCGTGTGATAAAAAATGTTCATATACGCCTTTAACAAATTTATCAGACAACTCAGGTTTTGATCTATTGCAATTCACTGATTTTGCAGATCCGAAGAGGAGAAAGAGACATGGGGATTGCTGAAAATCATGTTCGAAGAAGAAACTACGAGGACAAAGTTGATCAGTCATCTTGGCTTTTCTTTACCTTCTGCCGAAAAGGATCAGGCAGTAAATGGAATCTCATCAGATCTTAATGGCATTGGATTGGAGGATACTGTGGCGCATGCACCAGAGCATGAGGATAGTAACGAAGCAACTGCATTTGCTATGGACAATGGAGAAGACTTCTTCAACAACTTTCCTGCTAAACCGGATACACCCGTATCTACATCTGCCAAAGAATTTATGCCTGACACAGATCTTGATGCCAAAGTAGAAGAAACTCAAATGCCTGAGGAAGAAGAAGAAAGTTCTGATCCAGTATTTGATGATGCTATACAGCGTGCTTTGGTTGTCGGAAATTACAAGGAAGCGGTGGATCAGTGTATGTCTGCAAATAAGATCGCTGATGCTTTAGTTATTGCTCATGTTGGTGGTACAGCATTATGGGAGAGTACCCGGGAAAAATATTTGAAGACAAGCAGTGCATCTTACATGAAGGTATATATTTGTATTTCTTAACCTCGTTCCAACTTAAAATGTAGTTTAAATGCTATTTACATCGCTGTTTGTGATCGCAAATTTTCTAAACTATTGTATGTAAATCTGTTTTAGATTGTTTCTGCGATGGTGAACGACGATCTCACAAGCCTTATCCATACAAGGTCACATAAGTTCTGGAAAGAAACTCTTGCCCTCCTGTGTGCTGTAAGTTTCTCAAACTGAGGAAAAACTACTTAGGAAAGAACGGAAATTTATTAATTGACATCATTTATAATACATTACTGGAAATTGCCTTGTCATGTGTTACTAACAAAATAATATATGCGATCACTTAGCTCTTTAACAATGTAATGTATTATTGCCATTGACTCGTGAACCAAGATGAACAATTTGTCAGTTTGACATGCATGGAACTACTATATTATTATGGCTAGTACAAAGCTGCTTTGTTACTAATCTTTCTTTTATATTTATTGGCAACAGTTTGCACAAGGAGAACAATGGATCATCCTGTGCGATGCGCTTGGCTCAAAGTTGATGGCCGCTGGTAACACTTTGGCTGCAATCCTGTGCTACATTTGTGCAGGCAATGTTGACAGAACAGTTGAAATTTGGTCAAGGAGCCTTGCAAATGAGCGTGATGGAAAATCTTATGCTGAGCATCTTCAAGTGTGTATCACTCTATGTTCTGCAAGTAAATTGTGTTGGACTTTTCTTTGCTCATATTCTTCTGCCGTTTTGTATTTATAGGATCTTATGGAGAAGACTCTTGTCCTTGCTTTGGCAACTGGCAACAAAAGGTTCAGCGCTTCTCTATGTAAACTCTTTGAGAGTTATGCTGAGATATTGGCCAGTCAAGGGCTTCTTACTACGGCAATGAAGTACTTGAAAGTTCTGGATTCTGGTGGCTTGTCACCTGAACTTTCTATATTACGTGATCGTATTTCTCTGTCTGCTGAACCTGGTGCGTGCATATTCAGTTGTGATTTGATTATTTTTCACGAGAATTCGGATCATGAAATTAGCCAACCGTTTTGTATTGCATCTGCAGAAACTAACACCGTGGCATCAGCCAACACTCAGCCTCAAAGCACCATGTCATATAATCAGGTTTTTTTTCTGGGCTCTGCAACTATTTTTAAATTGGAATATCAAGCTCTCCGAATTTCATTTTGCTTTATACTTCTGTTGCGTAGGAGCCAACTCAGGCGCAACAAAGCTCTCTTGGTAACCCTTATGATAATCAGTATCAACAACCATACACTGATCCGTATGCCGGATATTCCCATTCAGCTTCAAATCCACCCATGCAGCAACAAACCATGTTTATGCCTCACCAAGCTCAGCCAGCTATACAGGTTTCTAAAGTTCTGACTATGCTACATTTCCTTTTTCTTATTCTTCTGTACACCATCATGTGTTAACAGTCATTCATCATATCTATGTCCTTGAGGTTGTGAGGAAATGTTCTTAGTGGGAGAAAGTGTTTTGTTTGTTCTGTATAGTTTTTCTTGTGGCAATCTGTTGACTATGTTGTGTATCTGTAGACATCTTTTCCTCCAGCTCCTGCAAACAATGCTCAACCATCCATGAGAACTTTTGTTCCTTCAACTCCCTCTGCACTGAAAAACGCAGACCAGTATCAGCAGCCAATTATGGGTTCTCATTCATTCACTGTATGTGAACCTTTGACTCCCTTATGTTTGATATTCCACATATTTTTAGTTTAACTAAGCTAACAGCCATTTCATCAGGGACAATCTCAAAATCCATACCCTGTTCCTTCCGGTCCTGGTCCGTATGCATCTTCTGCGCCTTCACAAGTTGGTCAATATCCTAACCCCAAGATGCCCCAAGTTGTTGCTCCAGGAGGTGGACCGATTGGATTTACGCCTATGACAACCACAGGAGTTGTTCCAAGATCTGTTATGGGTTCAGTGCAACCACCAAGTCCTCCAACACAGCAGGCACCTGCACAGGCAGCTCCTACACCTGCAGCTCCTCCACCAACTGTTCAGACTGCAGATACTTCCAGCGTCCCAGGTATGTACAGCGTGGCATAACACCATTTGTCTGTTTTGATGTTGGCCAAATTCAAATGATCACCTGTTGTGAACTGATCCAGCCCACCAGAAACCTGTGATAGCCACGCTGACAAGGCTTTTCAATGAGACATCAGAAGCCCTGGGGGGTGCACGTGCAAATCCCGCCAAGAAGCGTGAGATCGAAGACAACTCAAGAAAGTTAGGGGCTTTGTTTGCCAAACTCAACAGCGGAGACATCTCCAAGAATGCAGCCGACAAACTCGCACAGCTCTGTCAAGCTCTGGACAACCATGACTTCAGTGGAGCCCTACAAATACAGGTGAGTTGGTGAATTGATGATCTCAATATCCTTGCTATCTGATGTTAACAGAAAAAAAGAATAATAAGTGTTGTGACTCAAACAGGTACTTTTGACAACCAGCGAATGGGACGAGTGCAACTTCTGGCTGGCAACACTAAAGCGGATGATTAAGGCCAGGCAAAATGTGCGGTGAAAAGGTTCCGTTATTTTTTGTTCTGGGTTCATATAATTAAAGATCCGCAGGAGAGACGTGTGTATCAGACTCCCTTTTGCTTTCTTAATTTTTGTTCTTTTAAAAGATGGAACTGCTGCGTTAACGCAGTCACTCCTCCAAACTTTTTCATTTACGAACTCATCAGCAACAATTACCCCTTGGTTAGATAAGATAAGATAGATCAGATTGCTTGACATTCTCATGTTTCAGATGTTACCTTACAGGACAAGTTTGTCTTCTCTTTTTACGACTTTTGTTAGATTCATTTTTTGTTTTTTAAGGAACAGTATGTATGTTCACTTGTCGTATTCGAAACATGGTGGTTGATTTGAAATTAAGCAAAAGCAGCGTCCATGGACAAACCGGGTGAGTTAATACAGTTTTGGACTCTCTTAGCAATATTTTAAAAATCTAAAAGGCTGCTGGGACTTTAAAAGTGATAAAGTAAGACGCCTAATGCAACTATCCTGAAAAGCGTCCAGCAACTTGTTGGAGAAACCTGCCCACTGCGGCGTACTCCTCGAAGGCCTTTTCGTCGATCTTGCACCTCTTAAATTCGGGGAAGAAGAGCAAGACACCTGTGGCGAAGATGAAGAGAACGGTGAGAGTTCGAGCCAGCGGCGTTGGAAGTCTCCATCTTCTGTTGAGGGCCTTCTTGAGGGCGATCTCGAGCATGGTGCAAGAGCCGTGTAAAAGGAAGAAAGACATCATCCTCCAGGACGGTCTCAGCCTCCCCATGTAGTAGAAAATGAGCTCGTGCATCATCCCTGATACCACGAACGTGGCAAACGCAGCTGGAGCAGGTGCCCATTTCCTTGGGAACCACGAACATCTTAGCACAGGCTCGTACACGGTGGGACGCAGGATCTCGCTGACCATCAGGTTCCAACGTTTCCCCCAGAAATCCTGGAGGGAGGTGGCCAGATAGCGCTCGTCGAACTGAGGCTCTAGCTCTAGACGAGATGCGGCTCGAACGAGGGAGGCGACGAGGGCTAGGATGAGGTCGAGTAAGAAATACATGGTGAAGCCGTAGAGAAGCAGCACAGCTTTGTCGGGGAGGAGGTGGATGTAAGGGAATGATTGGATGAGGAGAAGCAGGAGGAGCGCCTTGAGTCCGTAAAGCAGAGGACCCTCTCTGGTGATGCTGTGCTTGGGGTCATGGAGCTGAAGCTTGATGGGAAAGGAGGAGACGAGCAAGAAGAGAGGGAGAGAGAGAGGTGGTGGGGAGGAGGAGAGAGGACCCTGTCCGAGGCCGAATAGAAAGAGCTTGAAATTGGCGAGCCAAGAGATAAAGAAGCCCATAGTCCCGCTGAGATGAGGGGAGGATAGATGGAGGGGAACCAAAAGAAAAAAGAGCATGACTGGGATCAACAGAAACAGCCTCTTGGCTCCCTTGTCGACCCATTTCCCAACACAGAAGCAATAGCACAGGGACAGGATCACTGAGCACCATGCCTCTGTCAACTTCTTGGCTTCATCACTCAACACCACCACCATCTCAGATATTTTTTGTTCTCCAACGACTTTTATTCAAGAGAATTGGAAACACGTTTGGTTTCTGCTTTCTCTTTGAATAAGAAATAGACAGCGACATGCGGGGAGACTCTCTGTCATCAAGAGGATTTCCAGTCGGTCAGTTTTGAAAGTAACATCACAAATTAATGGGCTGTAAAAATATCATAAGCAAGCCCGTATAGTGGCCCAAACCTCGCTCGGAAGATAGCTCAAGGCCTTTTCGCGGATATCTTGGTGGATCCAACATATCGTGCTTCACTAGCTCATGGGATTATGAAAAACATTCTACAGCTGAAGACGGGCTTGGATCAGGACAATAAGCTGACAAAGCAGAACCCACAACACCAGACATTACAATGGCGTACCTAAACATTACACAGACTGCAACGAAGAAGACGATGACGCAATCGGTTGATTCTAAAGTAACGAGATCGCCTGGTCGGTTTCTCTCACTTTCTCAATTCCGTCGCTCAGAAGAACACTTACGACGGAGCGCAGCCAAATCCAATATACCGTCGCTGCAATCCGTAATCTTCATCTCGGAGAAAAAAAAGCGGATGGAGCTTCAGAAACTCTTCACGCGCCTGATTTCTGAAATTTTCGAAAAACGCTATTTTGGTGGGTTATAGTCCACGGATTTTGGGCCCGTGGCGTCGACGCGCTTACCATGCGAGTGGATATTAATTTTGTATGTCGCAGATTCCACGCGCGTTATATTATAGTGTCCAATGAATGAACTTTACTTTAAATACCATTCATGGCCCATCTAAATTTATACGCTCAGTAAATTTAGGCCCATCAAATGAGAAACAAAAGAAACACATTAGTTTTTTTTGTTTGTCACCAAAAAAAAAAAACAAAATAGTTTACAATACAGAAAAACAAACTTTTTACTAACCTATTAAATTACTTGTTAACCTATTAAATTACTTGTTCAAGTAATGAAGCTTACAAACTAATATTTTCAAGTAATAGAGACATTATATAAAAATTAATATATGGTATGTGACTCTCAAACGAAGTTGAATACAATTATATTTAAAGCGATTTTATATATATATATTTTTTGTTATTACAAAAAGAATATCTAATGAATTCTTAGGATATATTGTATGAAATCGAATGTCCTTATTTATATTATACACGTAACACATACATATATATATATATATATATATATATATTAAAAGTTTTAATATTAATCATGCATAAAATGATTTTTCAAAACTAAATTAATAATTAAATTAGGATAAAGTAAGTGATGCTGATTTATTATTTATACTTTTTGGTTATTAATATGTAAAACAACATATTGTATTCTCCCTCTACATTTCATTCCTTATTGGTCCTTGATTGTTTTTCAATTCTCTTTGTTCCCTTTATTCATTTTCCCATCATCATATATATATATTCTTCTGGTTACCTGTTGGAATATTAACTGAAATCTGGACAAAGTTGTTTGTTTACCTTAGTGAAAGTGAAAACATACATCTTTCTTAAAATAAACTCATAACCCATTTTAGCTCATAGTAGTAACATTTGTTACCAATAGACTTAGCTGAAAGAGGAATAGTCTTTCAAGATTAAAAGACAATAACAAATTCTACTATGTTTCAAAACTTATTACATAGCAGATGGTAGAACCAAACGACTACCATTTAACCCACACATGGGATTAAGATGTGATAGGGGTGGGCATTCGGGCCGGTTCCGGTCGGTTCAGATCTACATTTCTAATACATGTAAGATACAATATTATTTTGTACACGACAAAATTTTGGTTCGGTTCTTCGGATCTATTTTACCTAAAATTTATAAAAAATACTTGAAATTCTATTAAATAACCGCAATTAAACCGATATTAGACTGACAAAACCAACATTAAACCGATTTAATGAATTGTTTTTGTTAATTGTTTCCGTTGCTTTTCTCGTTCTTCGATTTGAGGAAGATTTTTTATGTGAGAAGAGATGATCGTCTTTCAATGGCTCGTATTAGTTCTGGTAATTTTTGCTTCTAGTTTCTTTTTTATTCACTTACGACATCGCGTGCAGGGACTTGGGAGATCGACTGATCAGATGATCGTAGTGGCAAAACTAGTAGGACTTGAACAGATTGGTGAAGAAAGGAATAAAAAAATTTGTTCTTTGCAAATTAAACAGAGAGACCCGAACCCGTGGATAATTGAATGAAGGATCCAATGGAGGTAAAATGCTTACATCCGAACCCATCTCGAACCGTATTTTTTGGGTCGATTCTGGATCGGGTCTTCGGGTCCGGGTAAAGTAATGAGGCTAGGAGAAACATTGTTGTCTATTACAAGGAAATTGGCACAAAGTTTCTGACATTGATGTAAAAGAGTGTTTGGGGTAAAAGTAAGTTTAAGTAGGAAACAAAAGCTCAGTGATCACTGGCGCGTGAGCATCAAACCCTGTGCGTGGAGAGGTAACGAGAGTAATTGGAGGTGTCAGAGATGGTTGAAAGCAAGAGAACGTGCAATCATCTTTAGATTTTGGGTCCCTTTTTTCTCCGGGAGCAAAGATCACACTGTGAGTAATGCTGATGAGGGTATAAGTTTGTAGCGATCCATATAGACGTCATTATAATCATTGGTCTACTCTAAATAACATCATTCATCGACTTTGAATACATTTATTAGGTAAATAGTATGTGAATAAATAAATAAATGTACGATTCCTAGCGTATAATTAATTATAGACTGACTATTGGACCCATATGCATGTCTCTTTATAACTTTGTAGCAATTATTAAGAGATACCCGTTTTGAAATTTATAATTGTATGTGTATAATACGTTGGAATATCTACAAACGAAAAAACGTACAGTATTCTGATGAATATCCGCTGAGACAAACAAACAACACAACATTGTGTATATATTTAAAAAAAAAGAAAAAAAGAAAAAAAAAAGGAGTTGTTAAGTGTTTGATTGCAAAATTCCAAAGTTCGACGCTTTGACCAGACTCACTCACTTGGGAGTTGGAGCCACACTCACTCCACTCTCTTTCTTCTTTCTGGTTGCAACCACACGAGTGAGAGTGAGAAAGAAAAAAGGCAAGGCAACTTTGCAGGAAGAAGAAGAAGCTTAGGTAACTAGAGTGATGATGGTTAGGTAGTTGAGAAACAAGTTTTTTTTTTTTCTTTTAAAAACTTTGCTAAAGTCCAAGACAGGAAACCAAACATCCTTTCCTTTGTTTACAACAACAAAAGCTGTGTGTGTATTTTTTCCTGCCAAAGAGAAAGAATGGATGTGTACGAAGCAACTCGTGTGGTTCTGTCTAGAATCCAGAGCTTAGACCCAGCAAATGCCTCCAAGATCATGGGTCTTCTCCTCCTTCAGGATCATGGGGAGAAGGAGATGATAAGGTTAGCTTTTGGACCTCAGAGTCTCCTTCACTCTGTCATAGCCAAGGCCAAGAAGGAGCTTGACTTCTTGGGCTGTTCCAAGCCTCAGCCTCAGGCTCATTTGGAGCTGCTTAGGTCCAAGTCTGTTCCGCCGAGACTCGCCCATCAGCTCACCGGCGGCTCTCGTTTTCCATTCTCCCCCAAACAGAGTAGTGAAGCCCAAAGGTTGGATTGGACCTTTCTTTTTCATCTGAAATGTTAAATTATTTGATTTCTTCAAAAAATGTGTGGCAGAGCTGCTGGTGTGATGATGATGATGATGATGGGGGATGACTCAGGGAGATGGAGGTCAGAGAGAATTGACCTTTCCGCTATGGCCTGCCCTGCGTCCAGACAGATCTATCTGACTTTCCCGGCCGACAGTATCTTCAGGGAAGAAGATGTTTCCAACTACTTCAGGTTTGCCACTTTCCATTTTCTTAGATTGCTTTTAACTTTAAAAATAATTAATAACATCTTTGCTTGGGCGCCTTAATTAGTACCTATGGACCAGTTCAGGATGTGAGGATACCGTATCAGCAGAAAAGGATGTTTGGGTTCGTGACCTTCGTGTTCCCAGAGACCGTGAAGAGCATTCTGGCCAAAGGGAACCCTCACTTTGTTTGTGATTCCAGGGTTCTTGTCAGGGCCGGCCCANAACCAGGGCCGGCCCAACAAATATCAAAACATGTGGCTGCCTAAAGAAAAAGAAAAAATATATGCCCTCAATATTATTCGAACCCTGGTTGATTTACAATCAATGATAACAGAACCATTAGACCACAATAAAGAATTTGTTCAATTTTGTTGCCCCAAATTCTTATTAAAATTTTGGTGCCTAAAGCTTGTGCTTTTTTTTTTTAGCCTCGGGCCGGGCCTGGTTCTTGTCAAGCCTTACAAGGAGAAAGGCAAAGTCCCTGACAAGTACAGGTACCACTCCTCCCTCACCTTCTGACTCTTCTTCTGGTCTTTACAAATGCACAACTTGTTGTGTAGGACGAAACCATCTCCAGACGCCCTTGATTGCAGGGACATTATGGATCTCCAGCTTGGTGTAGGAGGGAGGGTGTTTCATGACAACAACCAAGATCTGTTGTGGCGTAGGAGGTTTGAAGAAAGAGCTCTTGAGCTTCAGAGCACAAGGCTGATGAATCTGCACCTTCTTGATGTCGACAAGCATTTCCCACGACTAGGTTCTCTTTTACTCTCTCATTCGCTAATTAGTTGTTCGTCTGAAATGTGTAATAACCTGATCCCCCATCTTCCCTCCCGTCAATATCAGTGTCTGCCAGAGAGAATGAGAAGGGCAGTGGTTGGGAAGGATCTGAAGAGGATACAATCAAACTTCCGGGGAGGTATATTCTTGCCTATAGGTTTCATTTTGTAGGAAACAAGAACATCTCATCTGAGTATATATTTATGTTGTTAAGCTTGGAGGATAGGCTGCCAGACAGCCCGTTTGCATCACCCAAGCACCGTTTTGCAGCTGCTGCAGACACTAATGGTTCAGCCTCATCGCCGCCTTCTATTGATACGGAAGAATCTACTACCAGTGCATTGCCAGACTCGTTCAAGTCCTTCAACTTCCAAATGCCGAGTTTAGCTGTGATGGGAATGTTACCAGGCAATGGAGGACCGACCTGTCGCGTTGGGATCTAAAGCAACTAACTAGTAACAGGTAGTAAGTCTATTGACCGCAGTAAAAAAGGTAGAATCAGATATTTGTTGCATATGTGACATTGTGTGTGTTTTTGGGATGTCCTTTGCAGGAAGAGGGAGTGAATGGATGTAAGATAGAAGTGAGAAGATGGAAGGTTGCTGTTGTACCATTAAAAAAGTTAGTAAATGAGTCCCGTGAATGTTATGGACCACACCACATAGGTGACCTTTTGTTATCTTACATATAAAGATAGCGTATATAAAATAGGACAAGGAGAGTTTGTAATCTATACAGATTCACCAGAAAAAGAAAGGTAGGTTTGTCTTTTGCCATTATATATATGGTAAGCTAAGTTGTAATCACTTTGGAGGGAACATATCTAATACCCTTTGATTAATCCACTCCAAACTGTGTTGACTTGTTATATCTCTCGTTTATATTTGTTACTTTGATATCAAAAGTGTCAAAGAACTTCCCCCAAAACATCCAAAACTATGATGTAATAAGCTATCTTATTGTGTCTCTCGTTTTGTAAAATACTCAATTTTTGTGGGTATTAAACCACAAATTTAAGAATTTATCGATTTTTTTGTTGTATGATCTGTTCAAAATATTATAACATTTAATTTTGTAATTTTGGAAAAATAATAAATTATTGTGGGTATGGGAAATAATATGCATTGTTAATATTTATATATTAATATAAATATTATATAAATTTCTATCTTACAAAATGGGAAAACGGCCTATTTCGACACTACCGATTCAGTTAAACCGAAATTTGTTAGCTAAACCAGATTGGTCCCGACCAGATTGAATCGGTAGGAATATGTTTAATTGAATCGGTTTAAAGTCTAATTGAATCGCTTTTGGAATTTTTGTTTAATTATAAAGATTGGGCTTTAGCCCACCTATGCATAGTGGTTGGTCCAAAGCCTAACAAAAATGAATATGTGGATGCTGACTTGGCATCAAAATCTAGCAGGACAATGCTATGTCAGCAAATTTGACGGTGAAACAAATTTCTGTTTGCGTTTTGGTGAATTAGACTGAGATCCCTTTCTGTTGTGATGTCGTGTGATGTTTAAGCTAACTTGATGTAGATATATATATTTATCAATTCTTTGTGAGTCTACAATCACATATTCTTAAACGAACTCTTCGTGTCTAGATAGACTGTTTTCTAGAAAAATTATATATATGGAGCATGAATTTTTTAAAACATAAACATACACAAAATGAATTTCTCATCGAGTTTCTTTGGTTTCTTCATTGGCGCCAACCGATTTTCTCATCGCCAAAATCCACAGACTTTGTTTCTTTTGGATCAAGAAGCCCCACTCGTATTTTGAAGGTAGACTCGAGTCATTATAGAAGGTTCTTTCAAGCCCGCAGCCCTTCCACAGTTTCAGAACTTGTAGGGTTGTTGTTTACTCAGTTTCGATTCTTCTGCCTTGTATGTTTTAATTTTTAGCTTGTTGTTTCTTGTCTTCAAATCATACTCGTCTCCCTTGTTTGGGCATCGACTCCGAGGAAGAAATGTGTTCCGCCAACTAATGACCCCGACAATGTGTTTCCTTTTGGTTTTAATTAATATCAACGCTTTAATAGTTTGGACACTGTTAGATATTAAAAAAAAATGTAAAAAATAATCAATTTTGTGGGTTAATACACAAGATAATGAAGTATTATTCCAAAATCACCAAATAATATCAACGCTTTAATAGTTTCAACACTGTTAGAGATATACAAAAAATCGTAAAAAAATCATCACTTTGGTGGCTTAATACACACGATAATGGAGTATTTTCCAAAATAAACAAATGATATCAACGTTTTAAAAGTTTGGATACCGTTAGATCTAAAAAAATCGTAAAAATCATCAATTTGGTGTGTAATACACACAATAATGGAGTATTATTCCACAATCGCTAAATGATATCGACGCTTTAATAGTTTGGACACCGTTAGAGATAAAACATTCGTCAAAATATCATCAATTTGGTGGGTTAATACACACGATAATGGAGAATTTTTCCATAATCACCAAATGATATCAACACTTTAATAGTTTGGATACCGTTAGAGATTTAAAGAAATCGTAAAAAAAATCATCAATTTGGTGAGTTAATACACACAATAATGGAGTATTATTCCAAAATCAACAAATGTTATCAACGCTTTAATAGTTTGGACACCACTATAGATAAAAAAAACCCGTCTAAAAATCATCAATTTGGTGGGTTAATACACACAATAATAGAGTATTATTCCAAAATCACCAAATGATATCAACTTTTTAATAGTTTAGATACCATTAGATATAAAAAAAATCGTAAAAAAATCATCAATCTCGTGGCTTAATACACACGATAATGACCTATTTTTCCGAACTCACAAATTATATCAACGATTTAATAATTTGGACCCGTTAGAGATAAAAAAAAATCGTAAAAAATCACCAATCTCGTGGGTTAATACATACGATAATAGAGTATTTTCCCAAAATCACCTTATAATATCAACGATTTAATAGTTTGGACACCGTTAGAGATTAAAAAATCGTAAAAAAATCATCAATCTCGTGGGTTAATACACACGATAATGGCCTATTTTTCCGAAATCACCAAATGATATCAATGATTTAATAATTTGGACACCATTAGAGATAATTTTTTTTGTAAAAAATCATCAATCTTGTGGGTTAATACACACAATAATAGAGTATTTTTCTAAAATCATCAAATGATACCAACGATTCAATAGTTTGGACACCGTTGGAGATTGATAGTGATGATATTTTACCGCTTTTCGATATGATTTTTCGGTGTTTTTATCAAATAAACAACTTGATTTGAAACATAAACTACTGGATTTCACATTTTTCTGTTTGCAAAGTGTTTTTGTGAAATCAATGCATTTTATATTGCAAATGGACATTTTCTACCAAGTCCAACAAGTCAATATCAGAAGTCCAGACAATGAAGGAGATGTTCATTTTGGAATGAAGTGAGGAGTTAGGAAAATCAAGACACGTGAGTTAGCTTTCACATGGGCTTGAAATCATGTCATTATTCCTCAGG